>JAOBRD021088978.1:4528-27901 GCA_027575215.2 Hydrozoanthus sils | reverse complement strand
GGGGGAGGGTCATAAAAATATTTCCGACGCAAAAATGCCTCTCCGCATAAGAATTACCCTTAAAAAATACCAATAGAAAATTGACGTTTTTCGGCGCTAAGTCCCGTCGCGTTGCGCCGAACGCGATAAGCAGTAAATAAAGGCGCGCGTGTGACAGATCATTTGCCAAAGGACTGTTGTCTTAACTTCTTATTCAGTACGCATGTTTGCTAAAACACGGGACTGCAAGCAGGCTAATAACTTCGCGCTTTTCAATCCTAAAAATACCAGGCTCTTGGTTTAACAGAGGATTTCCTTTACCAACCCCCTAAAAAATACCGGACTGACTATTTGAACACCTAAACTGGATGACAGTCACCCTTACCACCCCAATATAGAAAGTACCCCTCCCCCCCCGGAGTTAAACACTGCTATTGGTATGCACAATGTACTTCATCTTATACTCAAGTGTCTTTTAGTTGGTAGTCGAGAGAACAGATTAACAGATACTAAAATTATGTATCATTAGGAATTAAAAACTTAAGCTAAAGTTAGCTTAGAAAATCAGATCTTATAAAGAAAAAAAGCGCATTCCCCAGATTGACTCACCTGACCAAACCTCTGCTGCAAAACTTCATGTTCCCATCGTAAAGCCCTGAGTTCCTCTTCCTGTACCTTCAGGCGTGCTTTGGCACTCTAAATAGACAAACAATAGTATTGAAGCCTGTTATATTTTGTTAATTGTTTACATCCTTCACTGCTCTCAGGTAGTCGGAAAACCCAACAGGTTTTACAACCCAATTATTGAACTCTGAGGGCCTATGGTTTAACAGCTTTATCTGAGAAGACGCAAAGGTCTACCTGTTTGCAGATGTTAGAGCTAAGAGAGCGCCTTCTCCTAAAAGTGCCTGCAGAGTGATAGTTTGGCACCAAGAATCGAAGCTGGGCCTCCTGTATAATAGACTGGCACCTTACCAACCAACCTAACCTATAACTATAACTTACGATCAAGGCAAATGTAACAACGATTAATCAATTTTACTGTTAACTTCTAAAACTGTTAACAGTTTTGAGTGTTTACAGAAAAATTATTGTTCCATAAGCTAAGGTTTCAACCACAGTGACTCAAAAGTTAAAGAAATATTGTAAATATTTATTAAAAAACAATATATTTAAAGTTTTGGAAGAATAAGTCTTAAAAGTACATAAAAATCCACTACAACGTTCCACCACTGCTCGAACTAGCTTAAAGCAGGTTTTTGTGTTAAAATCCAAATTTGATACAGTTACTTACTGCTAGTGAAGCCTTGTCTTTCTCATAGTTTGCAAGCTGGAGGAGAAACATGTTAAACAAGTTTTATTAGTTTGTGTCCAAGAAGAGATGGAAATTAAAGTTTACTTACATTTACAAGTATGATTGTTACCAAGTCAATAAACCATATAAAGCTCTGATACAGAACCAACAAACAACAGAAACCTTAAGCACCAGAAAATTTCTTTTCGACGGAGGTCTGTTTACCATTAGTAAACTGGATTGAATATGGCGTTCTTGGCGCGAAGTTTGCAGCGCATGTCTTACAATGATGGATGCGCATTCAGGAAAAAGGGCACGAAAACTTAAAATCAATGTGCCCATACGCAAACAAGGATTTTAATAGATGATATTTAATAACTCAAAACATGGCTCAATTCAATCATTTCATATCATATTCCAATAAACTTCACTCTGTTCAACTTCATGGTCTCAACGAGAATATCAACACAGTGAAAAGCGTTTCGGCAGCCTCCGACAACCACAACAACTGCATGTCGTGTGTATACGTAAGTATGCGTTCACTGCTGATATTTGACCTCCGATCGGCCTCCATGGCAACACGGACGTCTGGTGCTTTTAAAAGTTTCTATTACCCAGAGAGAGAACAATGGGCTGGACGCAACAAAACATGCTGCTCAGTTTTTTTTATCTGCATACACATCGACACCAGTCGGTTATAAATTCTCAAATAGACCGAGCCCTAGGCTGGTAGCTCAATCACACAGAGAAAGATGGCAGCTACTACATGTTTAATTAGCTTGTACACCTTGCACAATTTCTATAAACAACAAGTTTCTCATGGACGTTATTACCTGTCGTCTCAACTCTTCAACTTCTTCACGAGCTTTCTGCAATGGCTCTGTTAATCTCTTATTTTCTGCCATTATTTCGTTCATTTGTTTTTCCATTCTTTCTTCCTTCTTTTTCATCTCTTCAACTTGTTCCTTAATAAAAATAAATTTGAGGAAATACTTGAAATAGCAAGAAGATAAAAACACTCATTTTGACAACAGCCCTAGTCTGTACTTAGTGTAATGAACAAATTTAGTTTTAGAATTTGTTTTGAACCAAAAGCAAAATTAAAAAATTTATTTTTCAGCAAGCCTTATATTTGTTTTAAAAATTTAAAAATAAGCCAAATAAATATAGATTAATTATTTGCAAAATCTTGGTGGATAAGCCCCTGGCAACTACTTCAGCCTTTTCTTTTACTCCCAAACAAAAATGCATTGTTTAATAGGGAGTATGTCCTGGCTTTGAAACCTTACCAGGTGATGTTTCCTGTTGCAAAACAGTTTATGTGGCACTGGGATTCATAGTATTGTTAAAATAATAATAAACAAACCTTGAGAGAGTTGATGAGTGCTAGATTGTTGAGAGTGATGTCATTGTAGTAATTTTTAATGTCACTAAAAGCTTTTTCATGGTTCTTCATCAATGTATTGATCTGGCCATTCTTCCGCTGTAATGGATACAAGCCATACGTTAACAGGGACATAAAGACAAGTACTGTAGGGGAGCACATTTTAAATACACTAGCCTCCACAAATTTAAAACCAAATTATCCTTTCCTGAGTCTTGAATAAGGAGCCAAAAGTCAATTGTATTTTTTTAGGCTCAGAAAGGTTTACATACCCAAAATATCAGGCCCATAGGTGACCCATGTATGGCCAAAATGCATGTTGCTTAAATTTGCTATGTTGCCAGCATATTGAATACCCAGTGGTGTAGTAGGCATCACACTTGATTAGGGTTTGAGTCCAAGCTCAGGCATAACACTGATATTTTTTTTGGATGAGTGTGTTGAAAGGTAATTGCACATACTGTGTTACTACATTTATTTCTCATATATCCTTAATTAAGGAGCCCTTTAGGCATGTATCTAAATCCAGTTTCACTAAAATAAATAAACAGTGATGTGATAGTCACTGTTTCCTCCAGGATAAACCTCATATAATAACAAATAATAATTATTACAAATCCATCTTAGGTTACAGCTGTAGGTAAATAAATCTGCTTCAGTAGACTTGTTATCTTACTAAATTAGTCACAAGTCACAGTCTATAATGACAAAAACTCTTATGTATGACTTATTTAATGATAACTGCAATCATGAACTAAGCAAAAAAGTTATTTGCAAACTTCTACATAACAATCGATGAATAGGCTGATATACATAGCAAATAGCTATTGGACATATCGAGCTTGCAGATGCAAGATGTGTGTCCAGCAGGAATAGACAAGAACTTATCCTGTGACTCGGCTCCCCATGTGAGTCTCTGCAGCTCACTGGGTAGAGCATCTGACCGGTAATCAGAGGGTTGCAGGTTCCATTCCCATCAGTGACTCAGAATTTTTTCTGATCATTCAACTTGCAAAGTGTTTTCCTTCATTAAAAAAGTTATTTGTTTACCATTTCTTGATCATGGTTAATGAAATAATTACATAAAATTATTGTTACCTATGTTTAATACAGTTATATGCTTGTAGACACTATCTGCTTATTAGCCTCTGTGCTGCCAATTTTAAAGTTTTGATTTTGGTCAATTGTTAATAAACTCTTGTCAATTATCAACTTGATCAGCATATCAACCAATCAAAACCATTACCATTAATGACTAAGTCTAACAGTACCTCTTCAATCTCATGGATTTCAGTCTTCCTTCTCAATTCAAGTTCTTCTCGAAGTGATCTCATTTTCTTGTCATATTTTGATTCTACCTCTGCAAGTAGGATGAATATATATAATATATATGTAGGTTTGTTAATATCTGACTAACCTTAAAGTGTAACCTCTAGTAATAAATCATAGTGTGAATATCAAAGAACATGCTGCTGTTCAAATCATCCCAACTAGAACCAATAATTTTTGTGTTACCAGCTTAGGAAAATCATAATAATTTTCATCTGCAGGACAGAGTTATTCCCAGAGCACAGGTACCAGAGTGGAAGCTCTGCCACAGAAATGTCTTCATAGCTTTTTCTTCAACTGTTCTTCCCTTGTTACAGATTGAATTTATTCCTACGAATACTTGAGTCATTGTAGAATTTGACTGCTGGAGACAATTATCAAATCACTTATAGAATGTTTGATCAAAGGAAAACCCTGTTTCAATTTGTTTCTTGAGAAAATTTCTGTCTTTTTTATATTTTTGAAGAAAAGAGCAGAGCAGCTAGTGCAGGAGTAAGCTGAGCAGAGCATTGTATCACTGACTGTGGGGAGATCTCTGCAGGAGTTTGCTATTTTTGATCAATCCCCACATACTTATTGCCAATTAAAAGTCATACCAATGGTAAGTTTCAGAAATTTCAACTGTGAATACTTTAAAGGGTGTCAGCTAGTACTCAATATCTATTGTAAAACTTTTAATCAATTGACATAGTTGAAAAACAAACCTTTTACTTGTCGCTCAAAGTCTTGTCTAAGCTTAGTAATCTCCTCATCATTACCCTGCAAAGGACAAGTCCTGAATTCATCCCTTGAAAAACATCTAACAGACAGAGAGTTCTAAAGATCTCCAAGATCTATATCAACTCTTGAAGTGCTGCATTGACAACTCTGTATTATGTTGTGTGCTGTACTGGTTAAGAATTATAAACAGAATGATGGTACTGTTGACATTTAGTTTGTGAACTAACTAGCCAGTATTTGAAAATAACTTTCAATTTCACCACTAGATTTCTGATTAACTTCTGCCTGATGATTTTGAGGATCCTCTAGGCACGCTTCAACAAAACTGAACAATGCATATAGGATCTAAAAAATCATCATAATTCAGCCACTTTTAATATACTACCTGTAAAGTTTTTAAAAGTAGATAAAAGATCTTAGTATCTATCCGTCTCTCTGTCTACATGCCTGTCTGTCTGTCTGTCTGTCTGTGTGTTTATATCTCTGTCTCTCTCTCTAGATCTATTTGTCTAAAATTTTAGTTTAATGGTTTAAATTAATGTCAATAAATTTTTTTTAAAAATTTTACAAAAATCAAGTCTATTTTTCTTATGTCTTCTAGATCTCAAACTATATAACTGCATCATATAATTAAATATTTTGAATATTGAGTTTCTCTGTTCTGTTTGTTGTAGTAACAAATTTGTTTCTAATAATTTATATGTTGGTCAATCTATTCTTTGAGTAATAATATTATTTGTATTATTGGGAAGGCAAAGTTTTCAATGTTATATATAATTATTGTATAATATATAAAAAACTTTGCCTTTCCAATGATACATTTTTTATCAACTACATCTAAAGTTGGACTTTGATCCTGTAACTGTTTAGTTTGGAGAATTAGCAACACTTAGTTTAGTAATTCAAAATAAATAAAATTGCCTTTAAGTTTATAAACTCGTTTTGTTGAAAGATATAGACATTAATTATTAACAAAATTATTACAAAAAAAGCTCTTACTAAAAAGTTGCCAGGGGGGATTATTTGTTTTAGACCTTCCAGGTAGTGGGCAATTATTAGAGGGCAGAGGGGCTTATTAAAAATTGTTAGGATCCAAAGAAAAAAACACATATAAACAAAATCTAGATTCCAAACAGACTCAATAGCAACTAGTAACTCTTTGTTCCTCTTGCAAAATTATAACCAGCACTATTCAAAAACTGCAACAAATAAAACTGTTGACATTTAATATATATGCTTGACACAATATGTCTTAATAATGTTTTACCTCATTCCCTTTTAAGTTAGGATTGTGGGGGGGGAGGGGGTTGTTATTAGAGAGGGGGGATAGATGGACTTATTAGTTAAGTATTTACGCTATAAGTTAATGCTGAGTATGACAAATAATTCACCCATACAAAATGCAAGTTATGACTTCACAACTTAAGATATGATAACATACCCTCTTTAAATTTTTAACAACATCTTCATGTGATAATTCTTGCTCTTTCAGTTCAACCTGTAAGACAAATTGATATTGAGATACATTAATTTTACTTATATTATGTACAGTGACTAAGATTTTTCATAAGACAGCTCCGGGATCCTGTCATATTATTTGATAAGTGTTGAAACACATCACTATGATCCATACTATGGATAAAGTATATGGTAAATCTGAGACTGTCTTAGATTCTAGCCTAAGATAGCCTTTTTAAAATCTGAGTTGTCACAGAAAATCCAAGGCCGAGACTTCTAATGTTAACCATTTAATGAGAAAATCTGGGAGTGCAAGATGGGGAAAATACAAAAATATGAGACCACAAGACATGAGAAATAAATTTTGAGAAGTATCAATACTTTGCCAAGACTTCATATTTTAAGAGACCTGCCTTGCTACCCTAGGCTTATAAATACTGACTACAACTTGGCATTTAAAGACCAAACACTTTACACTATAAATAAGTCAAATAAATTGAAGCAGCAACGAACCTTTAAACCCCTTTTATCTTTTCGAAGATCCTGCTCATTATTTCTATGTTCATCTTGTGCAAGTTTTAGAGCAACAGCACCTGTAAGGCAGAAAAGACATTTTTAGTCAAACATGTCATTACAGTAAGTCAAAAATTTTGTAAGTCTGCATGATCCTGTTTTATTGAAAAATAACTAATTTAGTTTCTACAGGCCATTAAAAAATCTCATTTTCTTTTATGTATCTATAGCTGTTATATTTAACTGATAAGATATTGCTTTTACAATACTCCTTCATTTAACATCAAAAGAGACCAGACCTGTTAATTTAATTAAGATGGTAAAGTCTGTGATGTAACAAGTTATTATATCATGACTTAACAGAGTACGAAAGCACAACCTTGTTATATTCAAAATAACTGTTTTAAATACAGATAACCAAAAGCAAATATCAATGTCTGATTAGTTAGTAACTCGAGTCCTACTTACTTTCAGCTTTTAGCTCTGCAATGTTGTTCTGATGCTCATACAAAAGATGTTTGACCTTTTGCTTGTAAACTTTTATTTCTACTTGGTGTTTTTCTTCAGCCTCCTCCATTTCTCGTTCTTTATTTCTTAGCTCTGCTTTTCTCTCTTCTAACTGTCTCTTGGTAATTTCCCAGAATGTGTTAACTTTGTCTCTTTCTAGCTGAAAGTAGTTCCTTTCTTCTCTCTCCCTGTCAAGCTCTTCTCTTAACCTTACAATGTGCTCTTCCAACTGTTGATTTAAAAGACAAGGCAGTTAAAATTTTGTACCAGTTAAAACTTTAATATCAGATATAATTGATGTTTGACCTTGTTGGTTGTACCTGATTAGAAAATTACAATTTCCTTAACTCAGTGCTGCAAAAGATGCTTTAGCTAGAAAAGCTATTGAACAAGGATTTGTTCCTGCTCTTCTCACCCAGTTGTGTTGGTCATAAACAGCAATGAACAATAACAACACAACAATAGCTATGGAAGCTGGGGTCAATTTATAAAATTTTGTTTGTCATGTCTCATGTCAAGCTGTTCTTTTTAAGGGGTTGACAGCTACAAAAATATAAACCACCATTTACAAAAAATGAATAATGAAGTGAACTCTTTAAATATTAAATAAGCTTTTAGAGTAAAAATAAAAAAGTTTTCTCCTTTGACTGGTTCCATCTTGTATTCCAACATCCCCCTCTCCTTCCTCATGCCTTATTTTCTCCCTTTATATAACTGACACTAGAAACCAATGTTAAGGAGCATCCCCAAGTATTTTAATAAAATAATATCAACAATAATCATAACAATTTAATATTTACCATTTGTAAAAAATGTTTTCCATATTTCAATAGCACTTTACAAACTAATAAAGTAAAAGCTATAGGGAACACAGAAGTTGACCATTGAAACATTATCATAGTGGTCCACCTGTATTTGCACACAACAGTGACGTAGTCATTCGGAATAAATTTCTGTTCCTTTCCATGGGACAGTTAAAATTTTTAGTGGTTTTGCTTCTTTTTAGCTTTATTCTTGCAGTATTGGTAAAATAATAAGGCAAACAGTTATTTGTGAAACATACTGTTGTGTACACATGTATAAAGGGTAGCCATAGATTGTCAACGTGACTACACAAAACTGCCAGACGACAGCACAAACCTGTTCCTTCGACATTTCCTCAGTGCTAATCCCATCGACAATTGTCGGGGTTTTAGCCTTTGCCGACTTCTTCTTCTTTTTACCACTTTTCTTCTTCGGAGGCTGTTATTTGCAGGAATAGATAGAAAAAATGTTATTGATCAGCTGTTTTTTTTTCTACAGTACTTGACCATCAAGTTGGAAATGTTGCTGTTTGCAAAATTCAAATCATAAAATCCTTTAGTCCGGTTTAAGGTTATATATTTTGAAAATTATAAACAACTTGTGCATAAAATGTGCTTTTGGGTCACAGATCTCAAATTTCACTGACACAGACCAAAAAGACATAATGCAACTTGGAAACATAAAATCTGACCGAAACATAATCACAGAACTAGAGCAAGTTCAAAGTAATGAAAATAAAGGACTCACCATTGTATACTAGCTTTTGAACGACTACAATTTGTAAATAAAAAGCAGAAAACCCCAAACTCGAACGGCCAACTCAAACACACTTCAAAATGTTTCTTGTAGAAAAAATATGGCGGTGAACAACTCTAATGGTGTTGCCTGGTAACGAGATAAATAAACTCCCGGATATGGTGCCCAGTTTCCCACTCGGTCAACACCTCACCAGTGAGGCTAAAGAAAAAGGAACAATAACAATTTGCTTTTGCGAAAAGTGTTTTGAAAATATTTTCAATTTGCACTTCAATAGTCCTATCGATTAAACATTTAGATTTAGAAATGGAAACTCAAAATATATGAGTCCCAAACTTTTGTCTCAATCCCCCACCCCAGTCCCCAAGGTCGGTTTTTTACAACTCTCCCTACAGTGCTAGTGGCGGAAACAGCTCAGTGTTTTTCTAGATAACTTGGTGCAAGGCGCAGGAGCATTTCTTTCAGTATTTAATGTTTAGTTTGGAATTTCCTGCAAGTCACGAGGTTGTTTGATAGTTTATATCAAAAATTTTGCCAGCACTATTTGTACGCTGCCACTAAAAACCTCAACTATTTACAAACGATAATATAATCGTCCCTTGCAATTGCTGAGCAAGAATGGTCGGGAGTTCTCAAATTTTGTGTTCGTCGGTTTTATTCATCATTGCATCAGCGGCATACGGATACAATGGAGCGACTTTTCGGTTTGCTAACACCTATGGCGATCATATGGTTTTGCAAATGAAGCCACACGATGCGGTTGTGTGGGGATTTGGCGAGCCAGGACAAGAGGTCACTTTAACGTTTAACAGCAAGGCATATCACAGTCCAGTGGTTGCAGGTTTCTTGTTAGATTTTACAATTTCTTTATAGCTCTTAGATTTTCAAACATTGTCGCACAAACAGCCTGTATGTTAGTATAGGTAATCGCATGGGGCCGAGTAAAATTAAAGATTAATTTCACGAGTGTTTTCAACTTTTTCCGAACACCTCTGAAGATTTTTTGATTTTTTTTAAAAATCATAAAAATGCCTTTAAAACGATTTCAAACCTCTTCCGACGATTTCAGAATATTTTCAAAGGTTGCAAAGATTTTGTTTCATTTGGGAGAAATGAGTTAAGTTATGTAACGCTTTCTCGTGGGATCCTGTGGAGAATGAAGAATTTTGCCCTCGATGTTATAAACATGTAATCGCCTGGTTCCTCGTAAAATTTAGGATTAATATCACTTGTGTTTTCAATTTTTTCCAAATTGCCCTTGTCGCGAATCGACTCGGGCAATTTTGGAAAAAGTTGAAAACACTCATGAAATGAATCCTTAATTTTACTCGGCCCAATGCGATTACCTATACTATATATGGCCATGATTTCAGACTAGGACAATAAAAACGAAGCGTGATTTCATGCTTTAATAATCTACATATAGTCGTTATTCGTTATTCTGTCGTCTCACAGACAGGCCAATGCTAGGTCGAATGGATGCAAAACATATCATTAAGAGTGCATTTGTTTGGGCCTAGGAATATAGGAATACATGGAATATACACTTTTTCCGATACATGTGGCTGTTTTTCCTGTGAAGATAAACATAAAACATTTGCCAGTGATAAAACTCCTTTAAATTTTAAAATTGAAATAGATATTCTATTGCCTGGCAGTCTGGAAGAAATTTCAAGGCTTTATTCTCAATCAAGAATAGTTGGAATAGGCCCAAACGAATGGGCCCTAGTAGGACTGCATGCATGGGCTCTTAACCTCCCTTACTCAATTGTAGCTCTCTAACGTACCAATGGTAACTGGTTTTTTGTAATTCTGTAGGTCCATCTCCAGCTACTGGGGTATGGAAAGTAGCACTTGAACCTCAGGAGCCAGGGGGGCCCTATACTCTTACTGCAGCCTCAATTGTCAATACCACAAAAGTTAGTGTTGCCATTCAAGATGTGTACTTCGGAGATGTTTGGGTGTGTAGTGGCCAAAGCAATATGCAATTCTCAGTGACACAGGTATATATGTAGAGAATTAAATAAAGTATTTGTTATTGTACAGGTTTTCCAGGCTTTTTTAACAATTAAACCAACCATTCAAGTGTGCTGACCTCCTCCTCCTTCCCTCCAAGTACTGTTGCAGTACCCCCTGTTATTTACATGGCAATTGGCTAGTATAGTTGTTAGTGGTTTAGCTAATTCAGTCAGACTTCACTAATCTTGGGTAGTTAGAAAATCAAACAGGTTTTGCAACCCATGCAGCTATAGAAACCAGAGGAAAATACAAATTAAAGGTCTAACTGATTGCAGATGTTAGAGCAAAAGCAGCACCTTCCCTTCAATTGTTTAAGGACCCTGAGTGAAGGTGACAAGCTGGGAATCTGAAACACAGACCTCCACACAACGTCTGGCACCTTACCAAAGGGCTGATCGACAGGCAACAGTAAAATAAAAAATGGATGATCATCCTTTAATTTCTAGGTGATAAATGTATCTGAAGTGTCTGCTGAAGCTGCCAATTATCCACGTATCAGACTCTTTACTGCAGCACAGGTGGAATCAATAACACCATTTTATGAATTGAAAGAAGTTGAACAGCAGTGGTCTGTTACTTCACCAGGTGAGTGCAGGCCCTGGGGGAAGAGGGGTGTCCTTATATATATTCAGTCCATTATTTTTTTAGGGGTTGTTAAAGGAAAACCTGTGTTAAATTACAAGCCTGGTATTTTTTAGGGCCAAAAAATGTGAAGCTATTAGACTGCTTGCAGTCCCTTGTTTTAACAAACGTGCATACTGATGGGAATTTAAAAAAAAAATCCTTTGGCAAACTACCTATTACCTTTATTTACTGTGTATCACATTTTTAAAACACAACACAAGGAGACTTAGCACTGACCTACAAGCTATCCAGATTAAAATGTCACTTTAGAGTAATTTTTAGACCAAGGGGTGAGATAGACATTTCCGATGGTTATCCCAACACCCTTTTCACCCTGCCTGCACCAACACTTCCCCAACTTCCCCCTGGGGTGCAGGCATCTGTACATGTTATTTAATTTGTTTTGGTATGTTGACTAATTTCTGCTGCACTACACAACAGACAAATAAAACCCATTTGGTTTATTTTGGTGGAGCAGGCTTGACTCATTGGATGTTACACAATCCTCATAACGATATCTACAATACAACTTATGAACATTGCCGGATACGAAAAACCAAAAACCCCATGGAAAAAATGGAAACCTATTCCTCGAACCAATGCAGTGAAATGTTCCTCCGAGGTCTAAAGGATTCCTAAATTTGCAACCTCAATCATTTTTATCACTCTCCTATCATGATTTGGCAACACCTTAAATTGAACAAATTACAGCAGTATGAAAAATTATTTTACATTAAATTTTTTTCTGAGTGTGTAGGTCAAGAGTATTAATTAATTTTCTAACCAGACCCTGAATTACTCAGATGGGTCCAAAATTGTGAGTTAAAGTGATTAATATGTTCAAATGGACTAGAGAGTTTCAAAGTTAACTTTTTATTTTGCAAGTGTGTTGTTTTAATGTCTAAGGCAGTTTTTAAAGTTGATTGTGTTATTTTTGTTAGAGCTCCTAAAATTTAATATTTATATTAACTATAACTAATATATGACCCTCTCCACAACCCTTAACACATTTGAGAATTAACTTAGTTTACATTTTAATTTTTTGATATAGTTATGCAACTTCAGTCAACAGGTTATAATAACAACATTTAATACTAAACAAATAAAGATATATAGTACGTAGGGTGACAAACCTTTAACTGGCCAGGACCACATAACTATCCAGTACATCAAGTAATGCAGCCCTGTAAAAGATATTATTATGATGCAAGCTTAAGATTTGTAAAACTCTGATTAAATATTTCTTAAACTTGTTTTACCTTGCCTGTAGAAAGTGTAAATGGTGGAGCATGGAAGTATTTCTCTGCTGTGTGTTGGTTGTTTGGTAAGAATTTGTACGACCAACATAAGTACCCCATTGGCTTGGTGGCAACAGACTGGGGTGGGACACCTGTGGAGGCGTGGTCCTCTCCTGATGCTCTGTCAAAATGCAACATCACCTCAAAGACACCTAAGCCCAAGTAAGTCAATGCTTAGAATTTTATTTAGTTTGTTCTAGATTAAGCAGTTTGTTTTTTGTTGGTGTACCTTTCAGATCTTGCCCATTATCTGAGTATATCCACCACAATGTTGCTTTCCCACTACCGGGTGTGGCATGTTTTAGAGTTAAGAGCTTTCACCCTCCCACCATGTAGCAATTAATGGAATTATCATAAAGTTTAAACATCTTTTTGGATTAAAAAGAACCTAGCGTTGCAAACAGTTAGTCTGATTTACAAGTCACTTCCAAGTGTGACTGTATAATTTATTTTGTGGTTCATGAAATTGTGGTGTTGAAGATTGTCGGTTGTTAACATCAAGTCATTTATTGGTTTGAAAAATTTGGCATGTACAGCTGTTTCACAAGTAATAAACAGAAGAAACAACTTTTTAGATGACCTTGATCAGAAGTTTAAACATATGATTTCAATATTTGGAAGGGAAGGGGCTTGAGGAGGGATCGCACCAGGGATGATATTGGATTGAGGAAGGGAGACAGGGGGGGGGATTTGGGAGAGGAAGGCATCCCTCCCCAAATAAAATTGAGGTTAACGTTTGTTTTAATTTGTTAAATTCTTAATTTTTTTTTCAACACTGGTCGATCCACAAATGGCTCAAAAAATAAGATTTTAGGAGTTTATAAGATTGAAATTTCTGAGAGTAAACTACCCTTTAGAAAACTGGTGCTTTTTGGTCTTGTAACAGTGTATTTCATGTTTGGTTCTGAACAGCACAGTACAGTCATTATAACAATTAAGACTCTTTGTGTCTTTGAATGTTTGATGTTTATTGCTGAGTTGATACTGTTTAAGCACCTTGTTTCCTTATTTCAGAGCTACCCTCCGTTATAGTGATGGCTTTCAAGGTCCTACTGCACACTCTGTGTTATGGAATGCCATGGTACACCCCCTTCTCAACATGACCATATTTGGTGCTATCTGGTACCAAGGGGAAAACAATGCTGCAGCACCCGATACTTACCACTGCACATTTCCAGCAATGATTGATGACTGGCGATTCAAATGGTTTGAGGGAAATGGTGGTCATGTTGACCCATTGTTTCCATTCGGCTTTGTACAGGTTCATGTCGGCAAGCTAATTTTTTTTTGTGGGGTATTTTACACCACCTTGTCAGGGCAGGAATATTTTATTGTTTTGGTAGACTTTATGACATAATTTACTTCATCAGCGGTAGCAATTGGTCTGAAACGAAAGTCTGCAAATTACGGCATGTTCTCGAAAACCTCATCGTATTTTTGTCATAGCTCAAGGTTTCTTTTTTTCGAGGCCTCTTATTCCCATTTTTTTCACAAAATGGCTTGCATTCTCGGCATATCCGACAGAGATCAAAGTCTCTATTGTGCTTGAAATTTTATTGGTAACTCGGTACTTTTAGTCTCGGTCTCCAATTTGTTTGTATTATAACGTCTCGGTCTCAGATTATTCATTGCTTTCAGATTCCAAAGTTTAGAGAAGTCTTAAGAAGGTCGATTTGGCATCTCAGACAGTCTTGGATTTACCATTGATCGCTACTCCTTGCATTTGAACATTAATAAATGCCATTAGCCACAGCAAGACCTGGTTTTGGTTACACCTGTTACCTATCTTCTACATGCCTTGTGGCACATAATGCCTCCACAGAATGCTTCCGTTTCTCTCTGTTGGCTGCGACAGTTCTTGCCTCTTCCCATGACCGCCGACGTGCTTCTTTCCACTTTCTGTCTACTGACCTTCGTGAAAGGTCTTCCGTTTTTCCTTTTCCATTCGGGCGTCCATGTCATTGCAGTGTTACAGTCATTCCTTTTGTCTTGTCTTAAAATAAATATGGCCTATCATCTTCCATCTGCATCGCTTTACCTCCTTACTCGAAGGCTTCATGCCTGCTTCCTCCAGTAACTCTCGAGTTGTAACATGATCCATCCACTCTATTTTAAGGACACTTGTTATGAAAAACATCGATTCGCTTTTAAAAGTCTACTCTCCCCTAGTTCATTTTCAGCGTTTCACACCTGTTAAGGCTAATGAGTACTAAAAATTTTTTTAATGTGTCCAAGACATTTTTTTGCTGTAACTGTTTTTCATAGTATTAGTTTCCTGTGCTTTATTTGAAGTACTTCCCTTCCAAAAAATTAAGATAATGCATGCAAAATTCGTCATTTATTGTAGTAACATGATTCTGTTTCCATAGCTTTCAAGTTATGGTGATGATCCCACTGTGGTTGGCGGTTTTCCTGTCATTCGCTGGGCTCAGACTGCCAATTACGGTTACGTACCCAACTTTCTGATGAAGAATGTTTTTATGGCAGTGGCAATGGACTTGGGTAATGCCTCGTCCCCCTGGGGTAGTATTCACCCTAATGACAAACAGGATGTTGGGAAGCGGCTGGCTCTTGCTGCCAGGGGGGTGTCATATGAGGAACATGTCTATTATTCTGGGCCACTGGTGGCTGGGGTGAAAGTGACAAGCCGGCTTAGAGTAAACCAAGCAGAGATTGACATTCTGTATTCGAATGTTGGTGAAAGTGGCGTGGAGATCAGGACAAGGAAGGGATTTGAGGTTGGCTAATTCCATTCTGTCGGACAAATAGTTGAAGCAACTACAGAATACAGGGCCCACCTATTACCGTCATTGTTCTTGATTTTAATACGAACAGGTTTTTAGGTTTTTAAAGAACAAGGAATACGCAGAATGAGTTATACCGGGGTGGACCCTGTATTCTATAGTTATAGGAAATAGTTTTCAGAAATGCTGAGGTATGTAATTAAGATCATGTGTATCTTGGCCAATATAACAACCGATGTATGGCCGCTACTTGGTCAATGTAGCGGTTGGTACTCGGCCGCTATGTCGCCCGGAATACTCCTGGAAATTTGAATTTTCCTTCCAGGACCCTAGAAAATAGTTAATTTCCCTACTCCTGGAATACTCCTTGAAATTTGAAATTTCCTTCCAGGACACTGGAAAATAGTTAATTTCCCTGTACTCCTGGAATACTCCTTGTAATTTGAAATTTCCTTCCAGGACACTGGAAAATAGTTAATTTCCCTGTACTCCTGGAATACTCCTTGAAATTTGAAATTTCCTTCCAGGACCCTCGAAAATAGTTAATTTCCCTGTACTCCTGGAATACTTATTGAAATTTGAAATTCATTCCAGGACCCTGGAAAAATTGTTAATTTCCCTGTACTCCTGGAATACTCCTGGAAATTTCCTTCCAGGACCCTGGTAAAACAGTTAATTTCCCTGTACTCCTGGAAATTTGAAATTTCCTTCTAGAACCCTGGAAAAACAGTTAATTTCCCTGTACTCCTGGAATATTCTTGGAATTTTGTGGAAAATATTTCAACTCTATAACAAACAAACCAAAACCTACAGAAGCATCTTGCTCCCAATCGTACAGACTGTATTTAGACTAAATTTCTTGGGGTTTTGGTCAGTTTTTGTTATCAAACGCTTCGAAGTCCGAAGAACCTTGCGATAGTTTTGGCGGCGTGGTTGCTCAAGTTAAAGTTACAATTGTTTTGTTTCTCGCCGGGAGAGAATTCGGGGTTGGGTCCAGAGAAAATTATTTTGCCACCCATAGAAATCTTCTGGAGTTTTGTTTCATCAATCAGTACGAACCATGGTCGACTGTTTTATAGGAAAATGAAAACGAAACAAATGTCACCAAGAAAACGTCGAAGTATCGATCTCGAAACGTCTTAATAATACAAGGACTGTCGGGCAGAAAACAAAGGGAGGACTTTAATACTGAATAAAATAATATATGCCAAAGGGGTTTTGCACAGTTTGTTCGATTTGGCAACTTAAGTTTTCAATTTATTATTAAATAATTTTAATATTTATTGCGTTTTTTTAAATTGTAAGAGTTGCGTAAAAATTTACATTATTCCAAAAGCGTGCAAACACAAATATAAACTGTGCTTTTAAGTTTAATTTCTCTTTTCCATGTTATGCAGGTGTACTGTAACGCCTCGACCTCATCCAAAGATGCAGTGTGGGTTGAGGCACAGATCGTCAGTAGCTCATTCTACACAGTAACTATCCTGTCTGCCTGTCCCGAGTCCACACAACTGGCGGGAATCCGTTACGCGTGGCGTCAGACCCCATGTCCTTTTAAGATGTGCGCGGTCTACAGTAAGGCTGAAAAGCTTCCCAGTCCACCGTTTATCAAATACGCGCCATTTTAGAAAAGGAGAACTATGCAGTCAGCGTTCACTTCTTGCCAAATTTTTCTTTTTTTGGCTTTTTTTCAAAATTGATATCATGAAGTGTTTTGTAGGGTCGAAAGTTTTCACGCCTTGGTATTTCTTAGGGCATTTTCCGGATCCCGACGAGTATTTCCTACCCTGAAATACCCCTCCCCCCCGGGAGTTTTCATACACAAATAGTCTTTAATTTTAATCGACCGTATAGAGTTTGTTTGGTCTTTCAGAAAAAGTTAACTTAACCCAGTATCTAACAAAGGATTGACTTGTGATAGAATATTGGAAATGAATACAGTATAATTCGATGAAACTGAATAAACCAAAATAGAAATAAAATTATTCCAGAATCCCATGGGTAATAGTCGAAGTTTATTCGTAGAAATTTAATACAACACAAGGTTTTTGTCAATTTTCGTTTACTTTCAACCCAAGAAACTTGCTAATTTACAAGTTTATAAACGTAATTTGTTAAACCTTTGCCAACTCCATTTACGCATTCCTCTGAGGTACCATGTTTTTTATACCCCAGGTCTTCACCAGGGCTACTCCAACATTCTCCGTAGTACTGGACCCCAAAGTACAACCAACCACATTTCTCTTGAACTTTCTTTGCGCATGCGTGTATGGTTTCATTTAACTTATTCCAATTGATGTCATCCCGTAAGTTCGCCACAACTTTTTCGAACGCCCTAGTGTTTGCGTTATCGGCAAAACAACCGATGGCCACGTATTTCCCTGCATATAAAAAGTGGGCACAACTGAGTCAACGCATGGCCGCCGATTAATTTTAGTTTCTTACACCCAACAAATATACATTCATACATTTCACACACACTACCCTAAAAAACCCTTGGCAGCGCAGCCATCGTTAGTATCCTCATGCACTCTTTGGTTTTTTTATATTAAAGAACGCCTTATTCTTTTTTAGGGTGCATATGAAGTGGAAAATTTTATTACCTCAGTGGATAGATCTTGCTAAATGAGGAATAGCGGTGAAAAATTTTGTCGAAATCTTTTATAGTTCTTGAGATATTTAAAACATTTAAAGTTTTCAACCGATGACGTCACAGGTGGTTCCGACAAGTTTGCAAGTTTTAACAATCTGCTGCCAATACGTAACCTTTGGGTGTATTTAAGCCAAAGTTGGGCTGCTGATGTATCTCAAGGTAGAAAGATCATCAATCCAAGCTTGACTCAAATTCATCCAAAGGTTATGGATTGGCAGCAGACTTTTAAGAAATGTAAATTTGTCGGAACCACTCATGACGTCATCACTGGAAAGCTTTAACGTTTAATATCTCAAGAACCATGAAAGATTTTGAAAAAATACAAATTCACTGCTATTCCTTTTTAGCAAGGTCTATCTACTAAAGTAATAAACTTTTCACTTCATAGGCACTTTAAGAACAAATATGTTTGGGAGATTTTTGCCTCAAATGTTCTCAAAATTATCGTAAATCTAATCATATGTGTTTGGTGGATACTCTTTTTCATACGGACAACGAGGCTCGGAGAAGTTTAAAAAGGCGTGTACTAGTTTTCTATTTTCTAAAGCGTAAATGCTGCGGAAACGCAAAGCTATAAATGAATGAATCCTTGCGTTAGTGTAGTCTTCTTCGCAGCTGTTTTCGTCTTTTCGCCCCATTCCCATTCCCGGAGATGAGAATGGGGCAAAAAGAAGAAAACGGCGGCGAAGGAGGCTAGACCTGTTTAGTGTCGTAATGTAACAAAAAAAATTACGTTCTCGGCCATTCTTTAGCCTTGGGTGGGGTCTTGATGTTTGGCCGATTTTCAGCCTGACGTTCTCATAAAAAAAGGTTCTTATTAAAAAAAAAGCTTCTAAAAATCTAAACTCCTTTCTCGCAACTAAATGACTCGTTAAGGCGGCGCTTATCCCCCGTTTCCGTAGTGTTAAGCGGATGAGAGTCTTTGACTCCCCCATGACAGGTCACTAAGCTATCGCAGGTTAGCTCCCAGCAGAACTAGTACTCATTTATACAGCTAAGTCGACTGGAACAAGTCGAGTAAAGTCTCTCGATCTTGCTCAACATTTACACAACACAGTGGTCTGACCGGGGCTTAAACTCACGACCCTAGGATTAGGAGTCGAAGACGTTAACCACTCGGCCACTGCTTTTTTTAAATAAAAAAAAAAGAGTCTACATATTACATAAGAGCTCAAAAATAAAATCATGATTCAGTTACCATTGAAAAGACTTTGCTGCAAAATAGAAATTCTTTTTAGGTTATGAAAAAATGTCAAAACACCTTCTTTGTTGCTGCAATTCACGTTTTGTTTGAAGTCGCACTTGTTGCTCGCAGGATTAAAATATTTTCGTTCAGGGCAGCATCGGATGTGTCGCGTGCCGTTGGTGCATTCGATAAACTTCGAACAGTTGGAGCTGTGAGGATATCTTTCGCTTGGTAAAGCTTCGCAGGCAGCTATAAGATGAAAAAGGAAAGTTCATAATGGTGCTTGCTAAATATATTATGGAGAACCCTAACATCACACGGATGAAACTGCAGTAAGGTTTGTACAATCTCTCCACTTTTTACAATGGCTAAATTAAAGCTAAATACTTTTTCGCTGAGCCTAAGTGACCCATTAGGCGGCGCTTATCTCTGGTTTCCGTAGTGGTAAGCGGATGAGAGTCTTCGTCTCCCCCTGGACACAGGACACTACTATACAGCGCAGGTTAGCCCCAATATTCTCAGCAGAACTGGTACTCATTTATACAGCTGAGTCGGCTGGAACAAGTCGGATAAAGTGTCTTGCTGAAGGGCACAGCACCGAGGCTCTAACTTGCGACCCTAGGTCAAAGAGCCGTACCTACAATTAAACATAGCAAAAAAAGATGGGAGATAAGTTTGTATGTAACAGATCTCGGTTGCATGTTCAAGACCCCAGCAGGGTTAACTTTTTTTTCCCTATGCTCGTGATTTTAATTTACTATCCGTTAACTAAGCAGCGATTGTAAGCAAAGCAAACCTTTCATTGTAGAACTGTTTGAAATTTTTCTTTAAGTGTTAAAATCAACCAGCTTTTAAACAAGCGGGCTCATTAAGACTGCAGTCTTGGATAAAAGATACTAGAGACCTTGAAGTGCATACGAAGGAAAAAAAATTATTACTCCAGTGGATAGACTTTGCTTAATGAGAAATAGTGGTAAAACAATTTTGTCAAAATCTTTCCTGGTTCTCGAAATATCAACATTTAAAGTTCTCAACTGATGACGTCATGTATGCTTTCAACAAATTTGCTTTTTATTTAAATCTGCTGCCCAACCATAACCTTTAGATGTATTTAAACCAAACTTGGGCTGCTGCTGGGTCTTGAGGTAGATAGACCATCGATGCAGGTTTGGCCCAATTTTATCCAAGGGTTGAGGATTGGCAGCAGATTTAAATAAAATGCAAATTTGTCGGAAGCATACATGACGTCATCAGTTGAGAACTTTAAAATCTCAAAAACCATAAAAGATTTTGACAAAGTTTTTTCATTGCTATTCCTCACTAAGCAAGGTCTATCCACTGAGGTAATAAAAATTTTCCCTTCATATTCACTTTAAGCACCAGACGTCCGCGCGTGTTGCCACGGACCGAGGCCAGCCGGAAATCAAATACCAGTAGTTGACGTGTAGTTGCACACGTCATGCGATTGTGGTGACCATCACAGAGTGAAAAGCGTCTTGGCGTACTTGATTTCCAATTGGTAATCATCAACTTCCGGTTTTTTGATTTCCGGTTGGCTTCCATGGCAACAAGGACGTCTGGTGCTTAAGGTCTCTAGTATCAAGTCGCAAATGAAGACAAGACTAAGAATTAGTTCTACACGAAACTGTCGGAGTAATCTGTGTCAGACAAACCGGGGCAGGCGAACAAATTGCACTGTTGCAATTCTTCACTGTGTCCAGTGCATGCTCTGCCAGAACACGACGGAGGGGGACTGGAACAGGTACGATGACGTTTTCGCGTCCCTCCTTGACAGGTCTTGCTGCACGGCTCCCATTGTTGCCAGGGGGTCCATTGGCCTTGCTCTGCGTCAAGAAGGTTGAACATTTAGGAAAATTATAAGTGATTATGTTGTACTAATTTGGGCGCTAGTAGAAACATTGCTTCTTTTAACATGTATAGAGGGCAAAATTACTTCGCGAGCTGATTAGATAACAGCGATGGCAAAATTACTAAGCGCTGATTGGTCACTGGTTTACTTCCGAAAATTTTAGTCTCAACAATGCCTTAGAAACATGTTCCTAAGACTTTCGAAAATTTCCGAATGTTTTTAGAGACTGCAAAGATTTTATAACTTCGCCAACAATTTTCGAAGAAACTTTGAATTAATCAGTTAAGTTATGCAACGCTTTCTCGTGGGATACCGCCGAGAATGAAGAATTTTGCCATCGATGTCACAAACATGTAATCGCCTGGTTCCTCGAAAAATTTAGGAATAATATTACGCGTCGCTTTGCGACTCGGGCAATTTGGAAAAAATTTAAAACACTCATGATATTAATCCTTAAATTTACTATTGTATAAGGAATCTTAAATTCTGTTTTTGGCCCTCCTCAGCTATATCAGGTTCATTAGATTTACTCATTAAATCTATGTATTTTTCATTTTTCTTTAAGAATATAAATGTAATGAATTGGAAATTTGATTAAAATAAATTAAAATTAAAAATTATCGAGAGACGAAAGGTATTGGCCTTGTAGCGCCTAAACTCCCCTTTTCGAATTCTTTAGACAATAGGCACTGTCGCTCACCTCCAAGTTTTTCCGACCAGGCGTTAGTGCTCCGAGCTGGATCGCACACCTGGCGGAATTATGTGGAAACCATTAGCACTCGAAATCATTTATGGGATTTTAAAGGACAAAACGCAGTTTTGCCAACGCATATTTCAGAAAGCTATCTAATCATATCGTTCATTGAGAAATTGTTAAAGTTACCTTCGGAGTTTTATAAATAATTTTAAAAATTAAAAATTTAACTCAGAAGATGATCTTAAACATCGAAAACGCTTAGTTTTAAACGTATCTACCAATTTTCTCCTAGAGTATACATAATTCAGTTAACCAGGTAGAATCATGGCCTTCCGAGTTTTGTTTTGAAATTTGTTCGAAAACTGTTAAACTTTTTTTACTCAAAGGTAAGGCGATACGAACAACAAAATCCTCCAACTTGCTTCGGCAATACAAACAACAAAATCCTCCTATTTGCTTCGCAGGAAGTTAAACTGTTGTAGGTATGAAAGCTTGTTGTAGAAAGTAGGTCTTTTTAGCTCATAAATGCACGCATGCAAGGGTACAAAAGAAGTTAATCTCGTTCCCAGAGCCCACGTTCTTTATGGCGCTGGCCATAAGGAATGTGGGCTCTGGGAACGAGATTGTGCAGAAGTATGTAGACAGTTGTCGGTTGTTATTCGGTGGATCGAATCAGGGCCGACGTTTAACCGAAAGCTCAAGTTTACTTACCATGAATGAGTTGGCTCTAAGAACCGTTCAAATATCGTTTAACCCTATAGCCTGCAGTTTATCGTCACCTAACTTCTCCTCATATAACTCAACCAACTCAGCCCCTGCCAGTTTATCGACATCTAACAAGTTTCTCCTTACAGAACTAAACCCTTTCTGCCCCAGCCAGCTTATAGACTCGTCCAATATAAGCGCATCCAGAGCACCAGTGGACGCCAGAACCCTATCCTCTGGATGCTGGATGCTTAGATCGTAGATTACGTGGATGCTGGATGAATTCCTTGTTGTGGATGCAGCTTGTTTCTTGATGCTGAATTCCTTCTCGGTGGATGTCGGATCCCTACCCTTTAGATGCCGGATGCTTAGATCGTAGATTACGTGGATGCTGGATGAATTCCTTATTGTGGATGCAGTTTGTTTCTGGATGCTGAATTCCTTCTCAGTGGATATCGGATCCCTACCCTCTGGATGTCGGATGCTTAGATCGTAGATTACGTGGATGCTGGATGAATTCCTTATTTTGGATGCATGCGCAGCTTGTTTCTGGATGCTGGATGCCTTGTCAGTGGATGTCGAGTCCTGGTTGCTCTGCAACTCTGGATGGTGGATGCCAGAGCTAAAAAATGTGGATGCTGGGTGCTGGGTAGGCTTACATGGGGCCATATCAACGTCTATATGTTTGTTTTGTACTTAAATGAGGATGGAATATAGCAATGTGCTGTATTTCAAACAACACTTCCCTGGTAAGTCTCCAGAACTACTTGAAACTTCTCACCTGACACGGGTTTGATGGATTAACTTGTTGGTTTTTGA
The DNA here is from genome assembly GCA_027575215.2 of Hydrozoanthus sils. Classification (NCBI taxonomy): domain Eukaryota; kingdom Metazoa; phylum Cnidaria; class Anthozoa; order Zoantharia; family Hydrozoanthidae; genus Hydrozoanthus; species Hydrozoanthus sils. The sequence continues at coordinate 4,542 of JAOBRD021088978.1, read as the reverse complement.
AGCAAGTTTTAACG
>JAOBRD021088869.1:0-11242 GCA_027575215.2 Hydrozoanthus sils | reverse complement strand
AATTCCTGCCCCCCCCCCCCCCAACCACCCTCGCCCCAAGCAGACCCTCTCTCCAAGATACTTTTGGTAAGCATGTTCTACCCAGGCTATAAATCGTTATCCTGTTTTTAATAACAATCAAACACGTATCTTTCGCACAGATTGTCTTAACGTAAGGATCTAATGAAATATGTCCGTAAGGCAAAGTAACAACAATTCATGACGGCTCGATTTTTTACAATTTAGACAAAAAGCTATTACATTTCAAGACACCTAATTTTTATTACAATTTACGACAATTTTATTACATTTCGCGAGAGGTATTACAATTCATGACAAAAGTTATTAAAATTCACGACAGTACAGCGATGAAGAGTTATTTTGAGGCTGGCGTGCGAATGTAATTAATTACGAATTACTTATTTGAACATCATGTGAAATATGCTCAAATGATCCGAGATAAGGGCGTGAATGCAGAAACATTCCGCTTTTCTATTGGATTATATAATTTACATTGTGATGAAGCACTGTTTCGCCATGTTTTGTCATTGTTTATTTTTTGTTTTTATGTGGTTGATCAGTTGTAAGGATTAGCGCCACCAGACTGGGCCAACGTTTGTAACTAGCTGAGAGGCCGTTTTTCAACCAACCTTTTCTCAAACGCTTACCAACAGACAACATTTTATTGCAACGTAACAACGTAACTAGGAGCAAGTTTTGTTTATAACTTGATATTTCAGATAGAAACGGATATTTAGGTGGGACTCATTGCAAAGGAATGCATTGTGTCTTGGTAGGCTGCAATAATGTACGCAGAACAAAAAGTAGTATAACGACGAGGTCATAATTGTTAAAACAATGAAAACAAGATGAATATGGAAATCTGAATATTGATGTTTGAATATTGAATATCGAGGTTTGAATGTTGAATATCAACAGTTTGAATATCGAATACTGAAAACAAAATAATCCGCTTCCACCCCCAACTCTGGCTTGACAATGTACGTCTACTTCCTCAACAAGAGGATCGTTGCGCTTGTTCGAAAAAACTGCCGTAAAAGAACTTGCATTAAGGGGTATGCAGCCAGATGGTAATGATATACCATGAGATGAGCGTCGCTGAAAGTTGAAAAACCTTTCATGGGGAGTTGCGTTAGAGAGATGTGACCTTAACGGAGTGAAATGCATCTGAAAGAACAAGTTCCAATGCGAAGCAGGGAGATTCACCGACTCGAGGGCAAGACAGACAGCCTTCCAGATGATAACTTTGTACTGTTCAACCTGGTCGTTTTCAAATGGATGATATGGTATGGTTCTGCTTGTTTCCATTCCTGACGTTGCATACTAAGGTAAGTCTTAAGCTCTTGGGAAAGAAAATAAGCTCTGCAATCTGAAGGATATAGTGAGGCACACCGCAAAGCGAGAATATCTTGTCGAGGCACTTGATGACCGTTGATAAGTGCATATTTGGGCATGGGAATGCAAACGGAAATCGTGAGTATTTGTCCATTACGGTGAGTATGTACGCATTACGAGAAGAGGTAGTTAGTGGTCCTTTGAAGTCAATGCTGAGTTGTTGCATTGGCTGTGTTGCCTTTATGAGTACTCTATGCAGTGGGTGGTAAGCCATGGCTTTAGCTTCGCACAGACTCCTTAGAACTCTTTTGACTTTTTCAGTGGGATACGGGAGATTCTTTGATCTCACAAAATGCAGCATCAGTGTTACACCAGTATGGAACAGGGTGGCATGAAGTTCAGAAAGGTTCAATATTGACATGGAAGCAGTTTACGCACGTTTAAATGAATCTGGGGCTGCATTGTCTTTGCTTGGTCGATACTTCATCGAATAACTGAAAAGGCTAGTTCTGGCCGCCAGTCCTGGATCTTGTTTCTCTTAATTTTTAAGCGTTTCATATTGCGAAACACAGAACGTTGATCCAGGGTGTCCAGTTCCTATTTTTCCTATATTTTGAGCCTATTCCTATTTTCTCCTATCTTTAAACTAAAACCTCTTATTTTTCCTATTTTTTTATTAGGTGAAGTCAACATTTGTGCTAAAATTGAAAATGGAATTATAGTTGTTTGTGTTTTAGAGTGAACATAAAGAGGTGAGATGGCTTAGTTTGGGTCCTTCTGTGCGAAGAATTCTGGATCAGTGGGATTGCATCAGCAGCTTTGTAAAGAATCTGGGAAAGGATCCCAAAACAGCCCCCAAGAAAGTTGCTTACAAGAGGGTATCGGCAATGTTAAGTGACGAAGAAGGAAAGAAAACCTGTTTTTGAAGCCTTCCTCACCATTTTTCAGAACACCTGCCCACAGGTTCACCTTTGTACCAAAAATTGTCAGAGTTCTTGCGCAAGGTTACAGGTAGATTCCTAAAGAGAAACGCCCATGAGAAGATGTTTGGAAGTGATCTAGTCAGTATAGACTGCACTGTAAACGGTCAGCTGCATGATGCTGATATCATGTTGTCAATTGGAGAGGCTACCAAGGAGGCTTTAGCCCAGATCAAGCCACATCGTAGAAAGTCTGTATATCTTGGCATCCGCACATTTATAGGACATCAGTAAACACTATTATTTACAGTATCATCTCCCTCTTCTTCAGAACACTCTCTCAAAAGCATTACAATGTCTCAATCCTGTTAAGAGAGAAAAAGGCAAGTAATAAGAAGGCCATTGCAACACTGACTAAAAAATTGCAGCCTCAGTTGGATGTCAGCATTGTTCAAGGTGAGTGGCGAGTTTATGCTGTCGATGAAGATGTTGAGCAGTTACACAAAGAGAAACGCATTGACCATTTTTTGCAAGAAGTATTAAAAGAGAAGCAAAAGGTTAAATAAACAATCAGAAGTTACTGGGAAAAGCTCTACCAGCGGATGTTTCTGCTGTACCATCAAAGAAAAGAAAGTCGAATTAAAATGTAAACTGTCACATTTTTACACCTCTTAGCAGGTGCTCGGCCAGCTCAGTAAAGAAAAACATTTTGTTGTGTTAGCAATCTGCTGGATTAATGTTGAAGTTATGAACATAATGGAAAGCCAACTTCGTTTCTGAACCCAAGTGAAGGTAAAATAATTCAGTTGTTACTTTTAAAAAAACTAGGGAAATCAAAGTAAATAAAGGTATGTTGTACAAATTCGTTGAAAGATTTAGCTCAGTGAGAGATATCAAGAAGAACAACAATTCAACCCAAAGAGCTCGTTTCGTCCTGTTCATGTCCACTGCTGTTGATTGACTAAAGTAGTGAATTTGGATAGTTGATGGGGTGCGGGGAGGCTAACTTTTCCAATTTTTCTTCTATTTTTTGATACAAAGTTTCCTATTTTTCCTATTTTCTCCATCCTGAAATTCCTCTTTTCCTATTTTTTGAGCAACCATGCTGCTGGACACCCAATTGATCAGTTACAAGCTTAAAATGACCGGTGGTAAGGAAATGCGGCCACTTACAGGCTGCTTTTATGAAAGCCATTGCCTCTTTCTCAACTGAAGGATAATACAATTCCCTGTTTTGGAGCGTCCCGGACACGAAAGCAACAGTGCGGCCACCTTGATTTAACACGGCAGAAATGGCATCTTCAAAGGCATCCCAGTCAATATGGAAAGAAAGAATTTCGTCGATGGAGTGTAGGGCTGCATTTTCTAGTTCATTTATAAGCATCCCTATGGCAGGTGGGGAAGCAGCTGAGTCTAATGAAAAATTTGTAGCCTGTCTAAATGGATTTTATATCTTGTTGACCAGAGATGTTTGGTATCTTCTTGGTGTTCTCTTCAAAGCATGACAGGAAAACATACTGACCACACTTCGGAGAGAAAGTAAACCATTGTTAAATGAATCACCAATCAGTTCCTCGCGACACTGCTAAACAGGAAGATTCCTAAAATTACAGTTCTTATTTAGTTTTCTAACGTCTGTAAGAGTTTCGCCGGCTTTCTGTCATTTTGTATTACATAAATGTCGAGCAAAAATTTCGTTTTGCGTTTAGGCAGTTGTTCTTATACCGATGATCTGATTCATAATCTCACAAACCTCTTGAAACATTGTGTAACACAGACTAAGATCCATGATTCCGATAGCTGCATTTTAACAAGAGTTCTGTACTTAACTGAACCGTTTTTATTCTATTCACATCCCTACGCCAGTGTATCATACAAGTGTAAGCTACTATAATCATTTAATTGTCTTGACTACATGTCTGTGTGTAACCCAGGAATGGTCTTGGTTGAGTGTTTATGTGTATCCATTCTTGAATGAGTATTGGTTTGCAGCTAACAATCGAGCCTTCTCGACTAAGTGTCTGTGTGTAGCCCTAGAATAATCTTTACTTAGTGGATCTGTTGGGAGCTCTGGGATTTTCTTCAGCTTAGACGTGTCTGCAGTATATAACTCTCTGGTTGTAACAATTTTTTGTCTTTAATCAAATTAGCCTGGCTAGCCTCGTTCTTGAGCTAAACTTTCAAGAAATTAGGTTCCCCCAAAACGAGGCTAGAAAGGCTAATTTAAATGTAGACAAAAGAAAATTAAAAATTGCCGCCATTTATGGATCGGATCAATAACATGGAAATTTTTTACTAAATTTCTGTAGATGTGTAGCCCCGGAATGTTTTGACAGTTAGGTTCTGTAAATTAAGTATACGTAGTCCCTGCTACAACCATAGAATTATCTTTACTAACTAAATGTCTTTTGCTAATTGTATATGAATCGAATAGTTTTCAGGGCAACTGTAAATTAAGTATACCTGCATGCGGAAAATGAAATTTTTTGTTTTAGTTTCTATTATACTAATTAAATGATTTTGGCTGCAGGTTTGTTCGAGGTTCAAAAGAATATAACTGCAAAGATGACGAGGTACAGGAGATCAGGGTTGCAGCTGGCTCCAAATTGAGTGTTCTTTGCCCCTTCAAAGCTATTGTGGAACAAAAGGTTGACAATGAGTATTCACTGGACTCTCTTTATGAAAATCTTTGGATTTTTCAAAATGAAGCTGACTTCAAGTCATGCACAGTTCCAGTTAATGATTCCACGACCAGGAAGCTACTGACATGCGACAACCCTGATTCTCTTCGTTACAAGACAATTGTTTTTAATTTGTTTAGTGCAACAGACACACAGATGTCCTTTGCAACAGATAAATATTACCACTTTTTATGTAAGTGTTTTATTTTTTATACTTAGCATATGGTTTATTTATTCAACCAATATTTGTTTGTTTTGGGTCCAAAGATTAATTTTTGACATCCAAATAAGCATTGGAAGGAACAAAGCTAACATTCCTTCTTGTTTGTTAGTTAGTTCGAAAAAAAACCTAAAACTTTTTTTAAAAAATCTAATCTTCTTGTAAACACCTTATGTACAGCTGTAAGCATATTGAGTTGGTCAAGTTTTCTTCATGTTCTTTTGGGGAAAAACGTTTTCAGTTCGTTAGCTTGATTAACCTTTCAACCAACTCAGACCCTTGTTGAAAGGGCCGAAAACGTTTCAACCGAAAAAGGTTAGAAATGTCTCTATTGGAAATTTCAACCAAACTATTCAACCAAAATCGGTTTAGGTTGAAATGATTGGTTCCAATTTAGAACAGGATCTTTGTCAATTTTTTCTCAATTGTCGTCAGAGGTGCTGAGCCATGATATTTTGGATGCAGTTTGCGGGTTACCCAACAGTCAATAGAGGCTAAAAAATTGTTGTCTAAGTGTTCTGTGCTCTCTAATCTTTGACCACAGTTGTTGCAGACTATAAAAATGTCACTATATTTTCCCATAATGGAAAATGTTCTTAATGACAACAAACAATGCTATTAAACTTGTTGATTTCATTAGCACCTCTCGATTTAAGAACTGATTCATGACTTAATAACACAAACATTGCAAATTTTAAAACCAAAGACTCGAAATGAACCAAGTTTGAAGTTTTGGTCTGTACTTTTTTGGAGTCTTACGATAGACTTTTTGTTTCAGCCACATCGGACGGGACAAAAAACTCGCTTGACAACACTGCAGGAGGACATTGCAATTATACAGAACCGAAAGTTGCCATGAAATTTCGACTGCTTGTGTGCTCGGAAAACAGTGCGAGTAAGTACTCTGGAGTCCCAATATACGTACGTCTACGATTATATAATATTTTTAAGAAAAAATCCTTACAAGACAGCTTAATTCAGGACTATATGGCTATTGATTTTTGACATTTTGCACTCTTGTTGTGTCAGTTTGCCACTTTAATTCATTATTAATAGAAGTAATGACTGCCATTCTACTGTTTACAGAGTCTTATCTGTGTAGGTGTGCCTGACTCATGCACAATGGAAGAGACGCCTATTTTGAAATTGTAGCAGACAATTTTTTTGGGCTTTCCATGCACACTGTCTGATAGCAATATATACTATTAACTGAATTTTCTCTCCTATACTATTCTTTTGTCCTGCACTATTGTTAGATTTGGAAGATTTTTCTACCTTGTACCATATTCCGCCCTTTCCTTTTATTCAGAAGTCCAGAGTATGAATGAATGAGAAGACTGTTCATCACACTACAGTAGAAGCAGGTGTTTCTTAAAAGATTTTTCTCTAGATTCCTTGATTAGAGTTATAACTTTTAAACAATAAGGACCCGCGCTATAAAAGAGAAAGCTCCTCCCACATCTGACACCTTTCAAAATTCAAATTTTTGACCAAGTAGCGAATCTGAGCGATAGAAAAAAGCAATTCATAACCGCTAAAATTAAAACGTTCGTAATAATTTCTTATACACAGTAGTGGCAAAAGAAATGTAAGCAAAGTTCTTTTCGTTTTTCGTTTTAAAAAAGTTTTTGTCGAAATTTCAGACATTTTGTACCTCTTTCGGCGAGGTTCTCACACCTCCGATAAATTTTCGGTCATTAGCATAACGCGTGTCTCGTTGAAACTTTGCATATTATGAGCACTTCAATTTCTTTTACCACTACAGTATTTCATGTTTCGTTATATTTTCTCTGTGTTTGAAACAGAAAGCAACAAGAACTTATGATTCTGAAGTATTTTGTTATTCTGTGTTTAATGTTACATGAAACAGTTTTACACATGAATAGTCCGTTTATTTCATGTCATCTCATCCACTTCCAAACTACTTTTTATATGTTAAAGAACATCAGTTAAAGGGATTCCAGAAATGTACTTTCTTTAAAGCGACTTGCTGGTTAATATCCTGCAAAAATGAGTAAAACAAGAGCTAGTCAATCCCATGGAAGCCGCCATTCTGTAATGACGTCACTACGCTAAATTGTCAAAAGAATCAGCTCTCTTGCCTTGTTCGGACTGTTTTATTATTTGCATTTTTTGTATAAACTATCTTATAGAACTACAAGTTACCAATGGTAATGAATTGCTGCGAGATCATTTTTAAGTCCTATTAAAAGGCAGTAAATTGCTGACACCGGAGGTAATCTCTTACAGTTAATAGTTTATATTAGTACCGATCATTACTCTTAATTCTCAAAATGTTAATTTTGGGATATCCCAAAAATCCCAACCAATTATTGCAAATAAATATCGCAGAACTAGAAAATATGAATATGATTTAGCATTTCAAAAAAACCAAAAGTTTAATTTTTTATCCCGGAACTCATTCTCTGCAGAGAGTTTCGTTGCATAATTGCAAAGCGTAGTTGCCTTGTTTGATAGGAGCGCTTGAAAGCTACAAAGTAATGCTTCTACCTTTTGCTTCCTGCATGGTGTTTTACATTAACTTTTGCATATTAAAAATAGATTCTTCCTTATAAAAAGAAAGAAGAATTGAAAGAAGTAACGGATTGATAAAAATAATAATAATAATAATAACAATAATAATAATAGTGTTTAGCATTTATACAGCGCCTTTTTCCATATATATATGATCAAAGGCGCTTACCAATGATTTACAATTGACTTTGGTATTGAGAGTCTTAGATAGACCTCTTTTACTGTGGTTGTCAACTGCATGTCAGATAACATAAAGTATACTTGTCAAAATCCATTGAAATTTAAACATATCTGACACGTTAACATGAAAACGGTCTCACACTGGATCAAACTAGCCTGACCCTTAAAGTACCTATGAAGTGAAAAATTTTATTACCTCAGTGGATAGACCTTGCTAAATGAGGGATAGCTGTGAACTCGAGATATCAACATTTTAATGTTTTCAACTGATCACGGCATGTTGTTGGCAGGCAGATTTTCAATTTTTTGAAATCTCTATCCACTTCATAAGCACTTTAACACACTGTCTCAGGTCCCTTGGAGTTCCGTGTTGAACAATAGTAGTAACAACTGGTCTTAAGTGTAACAAAGGTCCTAAATGTAACAACAATTGGTCCCACAGGTAACAGAAAAAAATTTGTGAGAGTATCGCGGTTTATATTGATTCCTCAGGATATTTTTTCACTGGAATCACTGGAAAAACAGTCAAACATGCCATACTTTTAACCATAATTTTAACTTTTAATTTTGTTTATTTTATTCGAATACCCATACGCTCGCTTCTTCTACGAAATATTGTTAGCATTTCTCAACAACGTTAACTATAGCAAAAGAGGGTCTTCTTACTGGTTACTGTGAGATCAAATGAGTGCCTTAAGTAGTGTTCTTGAATTGTTACTTCAAATCTTTAGGGACGGCCCATGTTATCTCGGGGGGAGGCAGGGATAGAAAAAACTATTTTTACCGTTTTGCCCTTTTCAATACATGATTATCATGGCATTTTGACGGGATTTTTTTTTATATGCCTAGTCGTGCATATTTAAAAAACAACTCTCACTTCGCCTCCCCCAGTGAAATTAAATGGTGCTGGAACGTTGGCATAACCCCGGTTGGAGGCCAGACATCAGCTACATAAACGTCCACATAAATTATCAGATTAGTTAACATATTCATGTGCACATCTAAATATATTATATCCAGAAACAGTCTCAAAACTTTCAGCTGTTGATGCGTTAATTGATCACAAAAGGCAATGCAACGTATGCCTCCTCACTTATCAGTCTTATAACACGATGAGACTGGACTATGAAAATACAAGCCTTTGGGCTGTTACATTCAGTTAGGACCTAAATAATTAATGTTGTTGTATTTTATAGAACCTTTTTACATTTAGGACCAAGTGTTGTTAAATTAAATTTCAGGACCAGTTGTTGTTACGTTTAGGACCTTTGTTACATTTAGGACCGAGTGTTCTTACATTTAGGACCTTCGTTACATTTAGGACCAAATCTTGTTACATTTAGGACCTTTTTACATTTAGGACCAGTTGTTACATTTGTGCCTTCAACACTCCGCCCCGCCCTTAATTAAATCAATTATAACAATATATTTCAGCCGCACTTAGTTATTAAAAATTGTAGCCAATTTGACATGGCTACAGCTGCAACTACCAATCAGGAGTCAACAGGCTGGCCCTCACAGGCAGGGGGTAAGATAAGCGCGGTCACATCCCTTTCTTGTTAATCGGTAACATATATTTACTGATATCAACTCACCTGCCATGTTTTCAGATCCGAAATGCAATGAGACGGGCTTTCCTCTAGGGGAATTTCGCTGTGTCTCACTGAAAAGTACTGGTTCATCTTCAACTTCTTCAGCTTCCGTTGTGCCTTCAACCTCCACGTCAGTAAAGCAATCAGAAATAGTGATCAACAACTCCTCCACCACTCCCATGGACAGTACGAAAAACGTCTTATGGCTGACCCATTTCTCATAATATTTTCAGCTTTGTGTCTTTAAAGTATAAAGGTTAAAACTTGTTAAAATTGTTAAGGCGATAGTAACTTTCTCGTCAGTGTAAACGTTTTAAGCCGCACTTAGTTATTAATTTGTAGCCAATTTGACATGGCTACAGCTGCAACTACCAATCAGAAGTCAACAAGCTGGCCCTCACAGGCAGGAGTAAGCTAAGCGGTAACATATATATTCGCTGATATTAACTCTCCTGTCATGTTTTTAAATCCGAAATGCAATAAGACGAGCTTTCCTTTAGAGGAATTGTGCTGTCTCTCACTGAAAAGAATTGGTTCATCTTCAACCCCTTCAGCGTCTGTTGTGCTTTCAACTTCCACGTCAGCAAAGGAATCAGACATGGTGATCAAAAATTTCCCCAACGACAGTAAGAAAACCGTCTTATGGCTGACCCATTTCTCATAATATTTTCAGCTCTTTGTCTTCAACCATAGAACGACTTCAAAAGTATGCACGATTGCCTTGAAACTTGGTATTTGTAATAAGTGTCAAGAAAGCTTCCAATTAAGTGTAGTTGCTTGGCATTTAATAGGTCTCCATGGCAACCGTAGCACAAAAACAACATTACAAAGTGTAAAATTGATGTTCTTCAATGATATCAATCTAACCGATGTAAAATCGATGTAAAAACTTTGCTCTCGTAATTAAAATACATAAGTGTCTAATCATCTTTCAAATAGTTTAAGCCACGTGATCTTTAATTGGTTTTCATGGTAACAACAGCAAAAATGTCAAGATTGCAAAACTGTTGACACCAAAATGTTGCAAACAGTCATCTTGTAATCGAAAAAGTTAACTATGTTGCCATGGAAACCACTTCCAAAATCCAAAATGGCGGCAATCGCCCCAAGTTTCGGATTTTGTAGATTTGTTTTAAAAACAACTATAAATATTTACAAACATGAATTTTCCAAGAAAAACTACTGAATTTGTAACATAGATAAAAAAAAACTAAGTTCCAGTCATTTTGTTATGCAGAACAACATTTTTGAAGGCAAACGACGAGTTTCGTCATTTCCTGTGATGACGTCATCAATGTAGGCTCTAAAGATGTGTTATTAATCATAGAACTATTGTGCGAAAACTTTTGGCAATCGGTGTAACAGTATGTTTTTTATCTCCAAAAAATCGAGGTTGAAACATAAAACAATAAATTCTTAAAATTGTTTTCTGGATGAAGATTTTTTTAAAAAACACAAGCTTTCAGCTGGTTTGTTACAACTTTTGACAAATGTCATTTGTTTTAAGGGAACTGAAACTGCATCTTTTTCGTGTAGGCGAAGTCTAAGAGGAAATCAGTTTTGCTTAAAGTTAGAAGGGAATTCGAGTTATAGATGGTTCGAGTTATCGAGGTTTCAACTGTACTTCGTAATCCAGTTAGAATCACACAAGAGTACTAAAAAACCATTCGGCTTTTCTTTCTTTTTTCCAAGCTGATAGTTTTATAATAATAATAATAATATATGATTCTTATATAGCGCTATTTCTCACAAGATCCAATAGCGCTGTACATTATAAAT
>JAOBRD021088763.1:0-11243 GCA_027575215.2 Hydrozoanthus sils | reverse complement strand
CCACTCCTCCCCCACTCCTCCCCCACTCCTCCAAAACCCACCAAGTAAGTTATAAAAATAGCATCTCCTAGGATTTTTAGAGTACATTACACAGGTCTTAGAGAAAAATCTATCATTAACAGTGTGTGCTACAGAACATTCAATGCACAATAATTCATAATTCTATATTTAACAAATTAGACACATAAAATGCTTTCTTTACTTAATATTATGTAGTTAAACTGATATTTTTCACATCCCCCACCCCTTTCCTCACTGAAAAAAATTGTAGGCCTGTCTGCACTAATTTGAGGGTTATGATAGGGTTTATGACACAAAAAAATTGCTAAGTTGTATTCCAGAATATCAAAATGCATGTATATGTTTTTCAATCGTTTTTCACTTTGATAAATTAACAGGGTCTAATGTCTTTAATAACTGCCTAAGAACCCGTACCAGTCTCTGTAAATTATAACTGTTAAGAGCTTTTGAATTATATCTGTTGTTACTACACTGTCAGTCAAACTCAAACACACACTGTACCTTGTCATAAAATGGTTTAAATTTTTCAGCATATTTACATTCCAAGGCATGTACTTCCTCGTAGAATTGTCCTTCCAATTTTGTACACTCAACCTGAAATGTGGGACACAACATTAAGTTTTATCCTTAAAGCCACATTTGAAATTTAACAGTAAAATATAGTTGGCATTAAGGAAAAGTTAAGTCATAGGGTGATCAATGAGGAAACCAGATCATTAAAGTGCATATGAAGGGAAAAATTTTATTCCCTCAGTGGATAGGCCTTGCTTAATGAGGAATGGAAGTGAAAAAAATTTTGTCAAAATCTTTTATGGTTTTTGAGATATTAACATTTAAAGTTCTCAACTGATGACGTCATGTATGCTTCCGACAAAATTGAGCCAAACTTGTATCGATGATCTATCAACCTCAAGACACAGCAGCAGCCCAAGTTTGGCTTAAATACATTCAAAGGTTATGAGTTGGCAGCAGATTTTAATAAAATGCAAATTTGTTGGAAGCATACATCAGTTGAGAACTTTAAATATTGATATTTCAAGAACCAGGCAAGGCATTTTGACAAAATCTTTTCGCCACTATTCCTCATTAAGCAAGGTTTACGTACTGGATTAATAGTTTTTTTCCCTTCATATGCACTTTAAATGGTAAGTGTTCACACAGCAAATCTTGCACAAAGGGAACAACTTGAATTAATATGCACAGCTCTGTAGTTTGGGGAACTTTCAAACAAAACAATGCATTAGACATTTTCACACTCGTGTGCAGTGTGTATATATCTCACTGTTTTGGCAGGCCACATGTCTTACATTATATCACCAAATCCTGTCACCCAGATAAAACAATGGGAAACAAACACTGCAAATCATTATGACTTATATTATAAAAAGGCAAAAACAAGTTTACATCTTGGAAACCATAATAACTTATTTGTAAGACCTGTGGCCTGCCAAAACAGTCGGATATATGCACTGCACATGAATACTGAAAATGGCTATTTAGTTAGTCGAAAACACATCTGTGCTCACATATTTAACAAATCTTTTCCCCATGAATGAAAATGTCACAAAATTAACATACAAGAACATAACCAGCTACACCTAGGATAGATTGCCCAACCCTAGTCAGTGTAATTGACCAGAAAAGTTAAAAATAGTTTGATCATGATACAGTACCTAACATTTCCATTCATTCTACATCATATAATGTACGTCTTTTGTTTATCCTAAAATTTCAAGCAAATATTGTGGTAAAGTTGCTAATGCCAATGAGTTTTATACAGTTTCACAGAAGTAGCAAAACAGTAGAAGAAACTTTCAACTACTATTATTTGCATCAAAGGGTAAAAAATTTCAACAAACCTGGATATTTTTTAAAGCTTTTATTCTTCTTTTCACTGACTTTGGTAAGCTGAGAACAAAAAAATGCAGCATTCAAAATTAATTAGTTTGCACCAAACAACAAAAAAGGGATTTGGCGTATACCATTGAAGTGTGCATATTGATCTGAATTTCAATAAGCAATTTTTATAATTAGTAAAACCAGTATCTTTATGAAGCTATTAAGGTCAAAATTTTTGAAGCAAGATTTTGTGATATTTGTCTTTATAAGTTGAGGCCAACTGGACTGTTTGAACCTTAGAATAGGGTCTCATAAAAAAGAATCACCCCTTACAGTCTGCAAAATACAGTAATTATTGACTGATAATTTACACCACAGGTAGCCCAAGCTCAAGTTGTGTAACTTAACCAAATTACTGTAACTTACTATACAATATATGTGACTTTAATAAATCTCTATTTCTTACCTTGAATGTTAATAAAATGTTTTAAAACCCGAATGGTATCTTTTTGACGTAAATCTGGCTGAGTTTCAGCGAGTTCCACTTGGTTTTAGATACTTCAACTGGAGTTGAAGTTTGTATTCGGCTCCAGGACTGACCACGTTTTCAACAGTTTTCAAGGGCGCGAACCGAGCAGCGCGAATAAAATGGCGTTGCTGGAAGTGATTTCGGCAGAGGATGAGCAGGCTGGTGTCCCAAGAAAAGCCCTAATTTTCACTTGATGGCCAGAAAAACATTGAAAAACTCTTCCCTTGACTGTGTGCAGGTTCTGGTTAAGTTTAGGTTCCGATTTAATTGAAAAAATTGCCACGAATTGGAGCCGTTTAGATATCTGTGAAAGCCCTTCGATTCCTACCTTGTTATTTCTTATTTATGGTGGGGGAAAGCTATCTCAAACCAAGTGGAACTCGCTGAAACTCAGCCAGATGGTTAAGAATTACGTCAAAAACTTACCATGCAAGTTTTAAGACACTTTATTAACATTCAAGGTAAGAAATAGAGATTTATTAAAGTCACATATATTCTATAGTAAGTTACAGTAATTTGGTTAAGTTACACAACTTGAGCTTGGGCTACCTATTTTACACGAACACCAAGTCTGATCCAGTATCATGCTTGGCTATAGCAGTTTTAGATTTGGACACTTACACAAGGACTTGCTACAATATAATGATGATGATACAAATCCCACATAATTATAATAATGGTCGATAATTATATCAATCAAACTGGATCAACTCACACATGGGCTATTATATATACCATACAACTAAGGTCGTAATGACAGACTCTTATTATATACCTTTCTATGTACCCTGATGTCTGTCCAACTAGTCTTTCCAGTCCTTGCTGTAAGAAATCAACATGAAAAAAGTTAATCCGCTAACAGAACTACTATAAAACAAATACAATTTTTCCTTAAAGCCTTACTCTGTTTTGACTGTTGCTGTTGTTTGTAAGTTTTAGTAACATTTTAGAAATATTTAGCCTAAATTGGCTGCAGTCCATTATTGTTCATCTAATATAATTATGCTACTTTAATTTTGAATTACTTATCTTAAAGTAACATAGTTATGGTAACTGGTTCATGTTTATTTGTTTAAGTACTATGACTATGTTTGTTCATGGCATTATGCATGTTTTACTTTAGTTTGCTCTTAACCTAATGTGCCTCCATGGTTTGGCTTTTAATTACTGTATGTTAAAATTCTTGTTTATTTTTCATGTTAGAGTTCCAGCCTATTTGTTAGCTATGCCATGTTGACAAGGCCAAGCAAGGCTGTAACAGCTGCACTGTGCACAGCTGTTGACACTTGGGCTCCTACTATTTTATTACAGACTTATTTTCCAGTACAGACAGTTCCTTCTGACTGGCGAGGCCTCAGTGCGGTTTTTTTTGCGCCTGTTTCTATTTAGTAACATGTATGTATAGCACTGTTGATTTTTATATCTCAACCTGAATCCGACAAGCATTATGTTAAATATTCATGCATGTTGGATTTAAAAGCTACTGGTAAAGCTATTATATGCTGTGCTTGTAGGGCCCAAAAAGGCTAAAACAGCTGTCCACAGTTGCTCACACCCTGGCTCCCATTTTTTTGGGGACCTGTATCTAGGCTTAATTCCTTCTTACAGAAGAGGCCTCAGTGCCATTTTATTGGCTGTCTTTACATCTATAGCACATGTGTGCAACACAGCTGATTTTTTATTTCCAGTCAGATCCAACAAGTACAAATACGCTTACAGTACATTCTCATAATTTCAGCTGATGTAATGGTAATAAACAATTACTCTGAAGTCCTTAATAATAGTATAATATGTACTATCATTTATTTTCAACTAAATTTCCACTCCATACGGGCCTTATTTAGGACTGTACTATTATCAGAGCTCTCAACTCTCACGCATTTCAATGCAATCTCATGCCAACGCGAACATTTCTCACGCATCTGCATTCTTCTGGTAGATAACTCTACCTTTGAGCTTTCAGAGGTGCTCATAAAATCTGATTTCGTTCCTTAACTGGCACTAAACTTTGACCAATATACTATCTGTTCATGCTTCTTGTTTCTTTGGGACTATTACTCCTTATTATATGAAGTAATAGCCAATATTATTAATTTTAAGCTTGCTGACCATGATAACGTGGGCTCTTTTAACAAGTAGCATGCAAAATCAATGGCGGACTATGCTTCTGCTGAATTGAAAGAAAATCAGTCCCATTACTTCAATGAGTGTATTGGTTAAGTTTCAAAGCAAGTATCTCACTCTTTGCAAATTTGAAAAGTTGAGAGCTCTGTATTATTAATTTCTGGGTTTTAGAAGCCAAGCATCTCCACTGCAGAATTTCAGACTATCAATATTTTACTTCTGGGACACAATGCTCAGTGTTCACATTCAGACAAGAAGCAGCACCCACCTCCAAGAAAAAAAGTTATTTTATACTTTTTTTATTAATATAATTATGGTTTATTTTACAAACTTGTAGTTGAAATCTTTCCACCCTATACAACTATTCCATTCTATACTATTATTAATTTTGAAGGATTTTTCCACCCTGTACCACTAATTTGCTCTATACTACTATTAGGGACTTCAGAGTATCCCTTGAAGTTGAGGTGACTAATGGTGGGTATTTACCAAGACACGAAGTGGCAAGGTACAGATCTATCGCTAGGCACCTACACTGAGGGGGATAATTGGTTTAGTATATGCCAAATCAGTCAAATAAATTCAGGTAAGCATTGGTGAATGTCAAGTTCGAAACAAATTTATCAATTTAAAATTTTCAAAGTAAAGAAAGCTCATGCTCACTTTAATCGTTTCAATTTTTTTTTGAATTTTCAGGGTAAAACAACTTTCATCCTACTTGCGAACACATACATCCCAAATACAATGGCCCTTTTTTGTGTTCAAAGCGGATGGCTGAATCATTTGTTTCATGAATTTCTTCTTCCAAGATTGTCGCAAAACAATCGCCATCTTGACAGCTTTCTCAAAGCAGTAAATATCCTAGGATAATTACTGTTTCAGGAACCAATCAGAGCACACGAAAACAGCTTTTCACTGATTTGGTATATATTAACAAACATTAAGGCATGAAACAAAAAAACCTCATATAGCCAATTATATTAAACAGTCAACCCCATAATAAAGAATGAGATCCTATAAAAATTATTATGATCAGTTATAGTAAATATAGCATGTCACATATGAGTAACCAACTTTATTTTCTCTTCTCCATTCAAATAATATACATTACTGTTTATTCTGATCAGCAATGTTAAATATGCTATCCATGCTTGTATACATAAATTTAAGTTATAACAACTACAAATTTTGCTATATGTAACAACTGTTCAACTGACCTGCACAGCTGCTAACATCTCTGGGTTCTTCATCAATTCTGATGTGGCATCATCTAAAATATGTAAAATCTAACATGAGACTATCATCTCTCTAATTTGATAAAACATAGTGGCAAAATAAGTGTACTGTAGTAAGTTCACTTTTAAGCTACACCATTTTTTCACATAATTTCTAAATCTTAAATGCAAAGCCAGGTTGAGTTGGGGGTTGCAGCTTAAAACTAAGTTTTTCAGGGGAAAAAATGAGTGTTTTCCAAAAACAAACTTGACAAAAATGTGTTCACTGCATTTCACTAAAATGGGGGTTATGGCTTAATAGTGAGTGCAACTTAAAAGTTAATACTGTAACTATGAGAAACTATAAGAAAAAGTTTTGATTTGTTTATTTGGTATATACCATAGAAACAAATGATTGCTTGAAATACTTAAATTCTGTAACAATTTTGTTCCTATAAACTGTATTGACAGAGTTAAACTATTTGCTAGTTTGACTTCAGATAAATTAATTTCATGTCTACTTTCACAAATAATATTTATAAATGTGTTTTCTTTTTTCATCTTCTGTTTATATTTCAAAAATTAGCTAGTTGTTTCAGTATAAAGTTAATGACAAAGTACAGTTTGGTTTTAAAAAAAACAAATCAACTTTTGGGGCTCAAACTTACTGCCTATGGGCCTATCTACCTTGAAATACATCATCAGTCCAACTTGGGCTCAAATTCATCCAATGATTATGAATTGGCAGCAGATTTTAAAAAGGCAAAATTAATGTCACACTTGTAACATCAGGAGTTAAAAACATTAAATGTTGATGTCTCAAAAACTATAAAAGATTTTGACAAATTATTCTCACCCCACTCCTCATTTACTGTAGCTGAAGGTCTATTCATTTAGGTAACAAAATTTTTCATTGATAATCATTTAATAAGCATTTTAAGTTGAGCAGTGTTATACACCAAATTACGATTCATTATTCTGTACATAGTTTTACAGGTATTTAAATATTAAATCAGTTATTAGTTATTAACTATCTGATATTATGACTATTACTCTTTTCAAATGCATCAAAGCTTGCAAATAATAATTGTTCAATTTAATAAATAAATTTATTTATTTTTAAACAAGAGGTTTCGTTTTAAAGAAAGATAGCTCCTTCTTCCACACCTAAAAACTTTCAAATCTGCTTCACAAAATGGTGGTCGAAACCAGACTTCCCTCTATAAAACAGTGTTATATATTTCTTTATTTGTTAAGTTAAAAAGTTGGTTTGAAATATTTCATATGTGTTACTGAGATGGAAAATTGTTTTTGCTAAAAAACAATGTTCGGATGGTAAAAACCCTAAATTTTGAACTTCATGCAGCAGGGGCTGAAGGGGGTTTTGACTTGACAGCGAAAACCACAACTTAACTTGTGAAGCCCCTAATGGCCCACCCCTTTTATACCAGAACCTCTTGTTTGAAAGAGTTAAGAACTTACGTGTTGGTGGAGAACTTCCAGTCATGTCTCCTTCACTGGATGCTTCGTTTACTGGGTCACTCATGGCTGCCTTCTTCTGGAGACTGAAATAAATTGAAGAAAATACAGTCAAACAAAGTCATGAGATTCTCAAAGAACTGATTGTTCATTTGCCAAAACAAATAATTTTCACATGCAATAAGTTGTTAAGGCTTAATGTTATGGAATATGTTAGCCACATCTGAAATTATTAATATAAGTAGCTAGAATCTTCTAAATTTCTGATGTTCTTTGCCTTCTTATTATGTTAAAAATCACATATACTATCAGTAGTGTATAATGACTTTTTAGGTCTAAAGAACATCATCTAAAGACAAATGTCCCTTACCAAAATAAGGTACCCAAAAGTATACCTCAAACATACTAAGGTATACCTCAAGTATACTTTTTGAGCAAAAGGTATTTTTAAGGTATACCTCAAAAATACCTCTCAATTTCATGGAACCATACAAGTTGACTGGAGGCATACCTGAAATGTACCTCATTATACCTCAAACATACCTCACTGATCAAAAACTGTGGAGGAATATAACATGTGTACCCCAAATGTACCTCACCAACTTTTTGTATTGTCCAAAAGTGTAAAGGTATAATTTAAATATACTCCAAATGTACTTCTGAACTTAAAATCATGCTCCACTATGGAGGGATGAATAAACCTACATATTTGTGAACATCTTCGAATTGTTTGTTTCCCATAGAAATGTCTTACCAGAAAATGCAATACATAATAAATTACTGTTTAATTTAGCTTCTAAAGTTATTTTTTTTGTTTGCACTTTTCCTTGTCATTCTATAATTAGCTGTTTTTGTATTCAAAATGTTAAAAACTGTACCCTGAAAGCACAGTTTTCTCTAAATAAACACAGTTAATAGTCTTGTGCACCATGCTAATTATTAGAACAATGCATCAAAAGAAACTAAACAAAAAATGCAGCTAAAGAAACCAAATACAAAAAGCTTAGACAAAAGCCTAATTGCTATCAGCTGCAGGGTAAGTGCCACTCTATAAAATTTTATAAAATCTTATAAAAAATTTCTACATTTTCATCCACTCTAAAAAAATTTATAAAATCATTGAACGTCAAAATGATGTTTGTAAAATTTTATAAAAAGCGTTGTAATACTAGTACCACTGTTTAATTGACAGTCTTTGCAGATAGACCTCCCCTAAAGGTCCTAAAGGACAACAGCTATAAACTTTAGTAATTTAATTCTCATGAATTTTTAATCCTGAATGGATGTCATGAAAACTGATAAGTATTAATGTTGAAAAACTGGTTGGGAATGTGAGGAATAATCAGTAATTATTTTAGCACAGATATTAAATCATGGTTTAATATAGATATTCAGAATTACGGAGTGATAGTGCTTATTTTGAACTTTCTGGAGCCGCGAATTGGGGCCCCACAAATGAACCATGAACCTTTGACAGCACTCACAGGTATAAAAATAATTATGATCAACAAAGACTAGAATCCTAATCATGAATGTCTGAACACTGAAGCTACTGTATTTTTGTTGAAGTGTATCTGAGTACATACAACGCTGTCAGCTAAAGTTAGTATGCCAAGCAATACATTAAATAATGAAGGCGGAGCGACCACAAAGAAAAAAAAATTAGCACACAAACACTGTATCTAGCTTCCACATACAAACATGCAGCTTTTAACGATAAGTAAATTGCGTAACAGTTGGCCGACTTCTTGAAAGAACATTAATTTGAAAACCAAAAAAAACAATCTAACACTCAAAAATGCTTCTTTATAGCTCCACGTAATCATTCGGCTTACACTTGGAATCGCTCCACCAAAGAAAACAAACGACAGTGTGGATTTTTATATTCCTGTACATTTCCGCTATCATTTTAATATGTTTTCATGAATACAAGTGTTAAATATTGTGTCACTATCAACACGCAGGTCAAGGGAAATTTCAAACATTTATACCTTATCTCACTACTAAAACCTGATTTTTTATGTTTTTACAAAACAAATAGAATTTGCTAAAATTTTTCTGGTTGAATAACGAACATTTGTACATGGATCATATACGTAAAGACAGCCAAAGTTTCGCACTGATTTCTTGTACGCGTCAACAGCATAAACAAGATTTGTAAAAGAACCAACAGAAGCGCAAGTTTTAGGCAAAGAACTGCCGTAGCATTACATATTTCTTCAAAAGAATTTCAACATTTTTTTCGTTTCACAATTTGTGGAGGAGGTTACATTGCCACCGGCAACTCTTCGCATTATCCAGTCATCTTGCTACCACCATCCGCGTGTTTCGGCATTTGGTTTGAAAAATCAGACCACAAAATTCGCTGTAGTTCAAATAAAAGCACTATCAGAACCAAAAAAGACTCACCTGTGAAACTGACACTCGAATTTTAGCAAATCTGATGCTTTTTAACCAAATACTTGCGGAAAAATTCCCTCTTCGGCCACGAGGCGTAGAAATATGGCGCGCCAGCACTCAATCTCACACGATTGGTCAGCGTCCTTGTCACGTGAGCATGTATAATTCATTTTCGCGGGAGAAATTGATTTGAACTTAAAGCACAGGCTGCCCAAGCACGAACGCCGAAGAGTTGAGATTCCCGTTTAGGCAAAAGGTCAAAACAATGGTATTTCCTAGGAACCAAATTTAGGGGGGTGGGGTATTATGTGCCACCACCCACCACCATTTTTCAAAAAGGCTGAATTTCAGAAGCAAATATCATGTTCAATAAAATAGAAATTAATAAAGTGCTTGCACCAACGCCTTCCCTGTGGAGAGAGGAGTCCATAATACATAAAATTCCAATACCCCTAAATCAGGTTTTGAGAAATTGAGCTCTGAAAAAGTGGTGGGGCGTGGGGTAGGGGGTCTGTGCCGCCACCCAACACCTCCCCCGACAAAATTAGGTTCCTTAAAAATACAATTTAGTCTATCACCTGAGGTGGTTCTAATACTCATCTTAAGGGAAAAGCTAAGTCTACTCTTATTCAAAAGCTTATCTATTGAAGTTTTCATGTAGAAATTCGAGTTTTAATCAGACCCGGTCGAACTCCCCGACGGCCGCCATTATGTGTATCAGAGGAAAACCCGCATTAGGAAGGTCAACAGAAGTAACACTGAATAAACAGATTTATAATTCCAAACAAGTTTATCTTTTTCTTTCTAAATAGCCAAAGTTTAAAAATAAAAACCTTGATACTATTCTAGTATCATATTTGAATTTCTACACGAAAGCTACCGATTTCTTCTGTCCGCAATGCCTTTTTGAAAACCTTGATAGATAAGCTTTTCGAGTAAGAGTATTAGACCCAAATTTTCGGGTCCAAGGTTATAGACTAATTGTTTTGACTTCTTCCCTTATTTTGTAGTACTTCTAGCTGTATGTATTGGCTCTTGAATACTCCAAAATGAAAGATAAATCAGTCCTTTTTTTTTGAAAACTATCATTATTTGTACACACTTTTTTATTACTTCTATTGATTTGTTTTAATAATGCATAGAATCGCTTAAAATGCACCAAATTTATAAAATCAGTGAATTCATATTCCAAACAGAACAGGACAACTTTTCACCTGAGCAATTCGTTTGGACAGTGAAGGCTAAAAATAAAATCAGAAAAAAACATATGAACCAAGAGTTTTTCCAGCTAAGACAGAAAGCATTGATCTAGTAACTTCTAAAACTTGAACACAGAATTCGAAATCTTCTCTTTGAAATATATCGCCGGCTGCAGTCGACATAGAACCTCACAGATTGAAAAATGATGAGACGGCTTGTCGTCAAAGTCGGCTTTGTTTATTTTGTTTATAGCAATTGTAAAAGCGGATGGCTGGCCAGAGTGGAGTTGAAGTAAAAATACTATTTTTTGTAAGTCTTTTATCATCATCATCGTCATCATCGTCATCATCATCATCATCGTCGTCGTCATCGTCGTCGTCGTCGTCGTCATTATTATTATTATTATTATTATTATTATTATTATTATTATTATCATT
>JAOBRD021088656.1:0-11244 GCA_027575215.2 Hydrozoanthus sils | reverse complement strand
CTATACCAATAGTATCGAGCACTATATGAAACGGCAGACTTCCTCTTAACTCAAATATATATATATATATATATATAAGCTTGATAATTTAGTAGTAACCAAAATAATTATATTTTGTTTTAGTATACCAAATCAGTGAATTGCTTTTTTTCCCATGCTCTGATAGGCCTGGGCGGGGGGGGGGGATTGGTACTCCCACATAAAAGCTGCATGAGGTCATGCCACCCTACTGGGTGGGGTTTTCAACCTTCTTATCATAAACAGGGTACACATTTTGCCCTGCCAGTTATTATAAACAGGTTTGCTCTGCCAATTATCATAAACAGGGTAACATTTAAGATTTAAGAAATTAAAGCAAACTTTAATGAAAGTCTTGTGTTGTTAACTATTGTTTCGCAGTTGAGACCAACGCCAGGTTTTTTGCTCGATCAGAGCTAGGTCTTGTCTTTTCCAAAGATAATGAACCACTATTTGTAGACTTGATAGCCATGAATATTTTCTTATTAAACAAGTGTACATTTATATCATAAACAATGTGTCACTTTATTACAATAATCATAAACAGGGTATACAAAACTAAAACTTTTATCACAAACAGGGTCAGGATTTTAAAGCTTGGGCAGCACCCCCCTACCCAAACTTTTGTCAAGTACCCCCGCTTCCCCCGGCTGATTGGTTCCTGAAGCAGTAAATATACAAGGATATTTACAGTTTTGAGAAAGCTGTTAAAATGGCAACTCGTTTTGCGACAATGTTGAAGAGGAAATTCACAAAATAAACGATTCAGCCATTCCCTTTTAAATACACAAAAAAGGGCCAGTAAATTTGGAATGTATGAAGTTACAAGTAGGATGAAAGTTGTTTTACCCAGAAATTTCAAGAGCACAGGATTTTCTTACAAATGTATTTGAAAATTTTAAATAGATAAAATTGGTTCAAACTTGACATTCACCAACTCTTACCTGAATTTATTCCACTGATTTGGGATATACTAAAACAAAATTTATCCCCCTCAGTGTTGGTGGCTAGCAAAAGATTTTAACTTGCCGCTTTGCATCTTGGTAAATATCCACCACTAGTCACCTCCACTTTGGGGGATAGTTGCTTTATAATATATACTGTAACTGTATCATTATGATTCTATTTTGTTATATTGTAATTTTACACTGAATCGAGATCCCCTCTGGGCTACCCTATTTCTAAATAAAGGCCTTTCATTTATTCATTCAAGCTATATTCCAGTTGCCTAGTACACACTCCCATTTCCATCACTGAAATACCTTCACATAAAATTCAATTTGCAACTGAGCAGCAAATTGAGCAAAATTGACTGATTGTAGCTTTGTTTCTTGGCTCTTAACACTCCCTTTTCTTCTTTTCTTTTTCTTTGGTTCAGTGACGTCTGAATTGCTCTGTTTGTTTAACTCAGCAAACCTCTCAGCAATTGTTTTTTGCTTGACATCCCAGTACTGGTGCTGCTCATTCAAATAGGCTTTCAAAACTACTACATATGATCCAAATATAAAAGTGATTAAATCTTGGAAGATCTTGACATCCATAAGCTGAATGAACACATGTGAGAAAATGATAGATTTACAACATAATATCAAAATTTCCTTGTGTTATATTATTACATATATTTTGTATCAAAATTAAGTTACTACAGCATTGTTAAACTTAGAATAATTTTCATGGAGTAGATGTATTATAATGTATTTAAGAAATGCAATTTTCAAAATAATTCAAAGTAAAAGTTTTACAGTAGCTTAAACTAATGTATAATCAAGATAGAATTCTAAATAATTACCATTGAAAAGCCTGTGAGGGAACAGTAATAAAGTATACATCTATCTGTCTAACATGGATTTGAAATTATAGCTGTGAAACGTCACTAATATAAATTAATTTGTGTCCAAGACCAATGATGACAGAAAGATTAGTATTAAATTAAATGTAACTTCTTTTTATTAAAGTAAAAATAATATAGCTAAGCTATTAGTACATGTAGCTCCTACACAACTATTTATAGTTTGGGAAATTAAAGTATTGCAAAAATACACATTCAAAATTATGTTAAGTAAATTTATGATACCAGTAACAGAGAGAGATACAGGTATAATACCTTGACACTGACTCAACGGAATAAATTCTTGGTGGTCTCCATAATCCCTGTGAAACTGATCACTTTCCAAAATCGATTCAATGTACTGTAAGGATCAAAGACAACAAGGTATGTAACAGCTTGCAGCTAAGACAAAAAAGCAACAAATAAGAAAGTTTCTACATGGGGAGCACATGCCTTTGAAGGGATACAGTATTTTTTTGTAAATTTAACATATAATGCTGGTAACTTCCATGTCTTTTGATCATATTAACTGGAAAGAAATAACTGGAAAACTACTTATTCCACCTGCAACAGAATTTTTCAATAAAAAGACAGTGTTGAGGCAAGTATTTTTTAAAAAAAATTAATAGTTGGGCCGTAAACAACTAATTATTACAATTAAAAAGCTGGTTCATAATTTTACATACACCTTGAGGGGGCTGGCCTAGCAGCACAATTAAACTGAGTTAGTCTGCCACTACTAATAACACTTCCAGAACTATAATTCTGGTTTTCATCTCACTAAAAATGCTAACCTCCTTCCTCTGCTGAAAGAACACAAGGTAGTCCATGACCTGCTCCCTTGCAGCCCAATCGACCCTTTGATAATATTCTGACACCTTTTCAATGGGAAGTGCAGCTTTTACAATGCTGTCAATGTTTTTTAAGATCTGTCTTTCAGTTCCCCCTGAAATATCAGAAATGAAGCAGTAGTTTGAAAACAATAATATAATCATCACTTAAAGGTTTCAGTATTATTTGTCAAGTACAGGTATTTTCTTTAGCAGTTATATGTTCTGCCTAGTATGAAGATAATTAATATCTTCATAGTGGGCAGAGTACATAGTCAGTAATTGAAAAGTAACTTAATATTTAATTACTGTACCAGAAAATGAAGCTACTTTGACATTTGACTTTTCAACATCTGTTTGCTGGCCTGGCTTTTCTTTAATGGTGACACGGGAAAAGTCTTGTTCAGTTTCTGACCCATAACTGGACAGAGCAGCATTAAGGCGATCCAAACAACCAGTTCTATATGCTGACAGGCCTAGGGACCCAAGAAGCTGTTCTGTGTTTCTCAGTTCACAGTGTAAAGAGCACAAGTTGATATTAGTGAGATCTTCCTCCAAAAGAAACATCAAGTCATCCCTAACGCCCTTTGACCTGCAATGAACATTAGATGTTCAAGAAAATTATAATTTATGTGAAGTAAATGACACTTGTGATGAAAAGATTTACTTTGGATTAACAGAGAACAATTTTAAACAAATTTAAGATTCAATGGGCATACACAATCTTTTAAGCACAAAGTACTAAAACAGTACAGAACTCTCCAAACACATATGGAGCCTGAAACAAAGCAACAGACCATTCAACATTTGGTGGTCTATCGCCTCCAAAGCCAGACCAAACTCAAATAAATCTACACGCTTTAATCTACAATGTATGCCTCGCAGAGAAACATTTTATTATCTTGAATGCATACAACCCTGCAGACTGTCCTCAACACCAGATCAGAACTTATATCCAAATGTAGACACAAGAACAAATTCTATTTATCTAATTTCAATAGAACCAAATGCCATTCATCCAATCACAATAGGGGTATCACTTTAGAATTAGCATTTAGCACCATTTTTAAACTCAGTAACTCTGAATCTTTAATCAGTTACCTGATGATTGCAAAATGTGTGAAACTTTATTTAAAGTTGTACAGCATTTCAAAACTTTTTTATATTTTACACCTAAGTATTTTATATTTTAAAGTGAAGTAATATTAATAACTATAATTAATATTTCTCTTGCTGTACAGTAAGTTTTCAGACAATCAAAAACAAACTTTTAAAGTATTTTGAAAAAGTAAAAGTAAAAGAACACCACAAATGTGTAGATTTATTGCAAAATAAGATTGATATGACCCATGTCCCCAATTTAGTTTTTTCATTACAGTTATGACAATCTATGCTACAGTATAGTTATAAAGTAATCTAAGAGCAGAGTTTCAAACAAAGTACATCAGATAGTGCATAGCCTCCTCCTATAAGTAACTTGTTTTAGATGTTTCATAAAATATACATTAAAAAATCAAAACTTTAATCTTTAAAAACTTTGTAACAAAAGCTGTAGTTTAAATAATGGACTTTTTGACATCATTCTAATCAAGCTAAAAAAAACTAACAATGTAAAAAATCTATGTTTGTACAAGAGAGATGAAACACTAGAAACCAGATCTACAAATAGTAACATTTGAAACTTGAGAAATTTATTGAGAAATCACCAAACAGGAAAAAACTTTTAAGAAAAAAATGAAGGTTCCATTTTGTCTTTGTGCAAACTTTATTGAACTAATTTCATTGTCAGTACACTACAACTGAAGATTACCTTCCAATGTTTGCTTTTGATTTTAAACAGTCTAAGCATGTTTCATCTGCATTTGCTCCATGGTTGACACATGCCTGTAAAGCATCAAACAAGTTCAACTGTACATCATGTACTGTTTAAACTTTTAACATAAAACTGAAATTCAATAAAACTACTTTTAGCATCCTAAATAGGGGGCTGCAGTTCTAACAATAAAAAAAATAAGTTTTTTGCTTTAGTCAGCATTTACTGATTTCAAGTGCATTTTCTCAGAGTATGACACCAGGCAGCCAGATTCCCCATCTGTTGGGCTTATTTAAAATTTATTTAATTAATCTCATAAGATTTTATTAACTACCTGTGGGTAAACATTAATTGCAGTTGCTGCCAGTAACACAAACGTTCAGGTAATGTGATAAATTTTAAATTATTCAGGACTAAATTATTAGGTATTTTCATTTTTTGAGTAGTTCTTGCACTGTAAGAGGTCAAGACATTGATGATAAAAAACAATAAACAATTACTTGTCCAACAAACCCATGTTAATTGCCTCATTTAAGTTGCTAAACTATATTTATTTTACTTACCCTGATTGCATCACAGAAAACACAAAACTCTACTGCAAAGCCTTTGCCACCAAGCACAAAACTATTATCATCTTTTTTTGTGAGCAACAACAGCAATGCTTTGTAGTCAAGAGTAACTAAAATATAAAAAAAATTAAAATTTCAATGATAATTTAGTAAGTGTATAATGATTGAGCCAGTTACCAAGAAGAATATTAAGAATTTCTGCCAATAATGTAAATCAGTACAGAATAGTTTAGCTCTAATGTAAATTATTTTATTCTTATAGTTTGTGCAGTCAGTCATGCTGTTTCTTTACCCTATGTTGTATTTCAGCTCTACACTGAAATGGCAGGTGAATATAAACTTTTTGATTGGTATCATAATTAATTTAAAATATTGTACTTGAAACTAAAAGAATAACCTATACTTTTTAAAGTTGAAAGAAAAGAATACCTGTGAATCTAATTTTGTATTGTATACCATCCACCTTTACTCCATTTTCTTTTAAGATGCGCTTTTGAGAATTAATGTCTAGTATGGGGGACTTCAGGTTGGCTCTACAAGTAGAATAATAGAAAACAATATCTATTAATTTTTGTTACTACTTTTGAGCATCTATTAGTTATTGGCAGTTCTGCATGAAACATGCAAGGCAAACAGTATCTAAGTCAGATTAATTAAAATTCATTAAACAACACATTTTCCATTTTGCTACCTGTATAAATTATTGAAAAGTTGTTTTTAGGTACAAGTGAAAATGAATTGTGCGACCAATAAAAAAATTAATTTCTGCATTGTACTATACAAATAAGCAATACATCTTTTATACTTGACATGGATGTATGCAGGTATCAGGAAAAAAAGCATTTAAAAACTATATCTGGTATACAGAATGTATATTTGAGAGGTGAAGTTGACTCTTAAAAAGAGCTTAAGGTCTTCCAAACTCTTGGTTAGAATCCAGATAACTGAACTGCTAATCTACCTATGCTATTAGAATTATACATCAATACTCAAACACACCTTTGTTCTTTGCAGTTTGCAATAGCAATTGGAAACACAGAGAGGGCACTTTCAGAGCTTTTGCCCTTAAAGCCAATTGGAACAATACCTATTGCAACCTGGTTCCTCCCTGAAAAACAATTTGGAAAACACATTCAAATAAACATAAAATCAAAACATTTTCAAAAATAAAAGGAGTTTTGTTTTTTCATAGAGAAGGTTCTAATCTGTTTTCACTGAGATGGTTCTTCTGTTTTCACCCAGTGCACTAAAAAGGCTTAAAACCTTCTGGCAGATTGAAACAGCTTGTGAAAAAATTGAAATCTTCCTAACACAAAATTCCAGGTTATCAACAACAAAGGACGATTAGTGCTTTGCACAAGTAATCAAAATTCTATTTGGCCCTTGTAACAACAGCTGAAATATCCTTACAATATTCAGGGTGCCAAAAAGGGGAAACAAACAGCTGATACTATGATTAACACCTTATGGGTTGGCTAGCTATTAACTTACCACCAAGGGGGCGACCATCTATCTTGATGTTGAACTCTACAGTTTGCCCCAAGTCTGTTTCATGAAGATTTTGCTCTCGAATTGCCCATATTACCACCATGGCAAGATCAACGCCATATGCATCAAATGTGGTGTCAAGGCGCCTCACACTGTACATTTCCTTTACCACCTTAAATATTAGGGATTTGATGGCCTTGATTTGATTTTTCGTTACAAGGAGGGGTGTATCACTGTTCCTCTAGAATATAATTAATATGCACAATAAGATTCAAGTTATATACAAAAGGAATGCATTTTTTAAAAATAATTATGAGCAGCAAACACATTTTAAGATTGAAAAGTTATAAAAAAAGAAAGAAGTACAAATTCAACATTATTTTTTCAATCAACATTTTTTTACAATTTTTTTCTTTTTTTTCAAATTCAGCTAGTACACAAGCCTTACCCCACTCTTTCCCAAGTGTGTGATGTTCAGGAGAGTTTGCCAAGCAGCATCTGGGATTCGAGTTGAGAGTTTTAAATATAGCAAACACCAGTCTGCAACTCTCATACTCTTAATCAGCTCTTCAGTTATGTCCTCATTGACCAAGAATGAGATGGTACTCTGGGCTCCCTTCTCTTTCATAACATGACTAAACAATTCTGATAGAGTTTGCTTGACCAATTCACTGTCCTCATCAGAACCATGCGTTATAGTGTGTCCACATACTGACGAAAGGGTTTCATTTATGCTGTCAAAAAAGTTGTTGAGGTCTGATAAAATTGTCCTACATCTTTCCTGGATTGATTTTTTCTTTTTAGTCGGCCCTAGAGGACTAACTTTGATCTCATCGATGCTAGGGCTTGAACTGCATGAAATTGGGCTTGAACTGCATGAAATTGGGCTTGAACTAACACAGAATGAGCCAGAGCAAAAAGAACTTGGAGACGATGGCGAAACAGAAACTTGTCGTGTTAACCTTTCTATTTCGAGTTCAAGATTTGCAATTTTTTCATTTAACTGCTGAATACATTGCCCATGAGGGCCAGGGTTTTTGGCGCTAAACTCTTCATGAACGCAAATTGAGTTTGTATATGTCTTGATCTTATTGAAAAATTCTGATTCTAACAGCGTATCGGAGATATCTCTCTGACGTAAAAGGCCAGCAAAAAATCCAAACGATGAAACAGTGTATATCTTGCTTGGCTGTCTTTGCAATGTCTTTCCTTTTTCTGGTACCCAAGTATCGAAGGGCTTCATAACGCCATCACAAATCACAGTCAATTCTCGCTTCGGTACCTGGCATATTTCGTCTGGAAAGCGGCTGAAAAATGCGTTTTGGGCAAAGAATCGTGGGATAATACCACATGTTTCCTTAGTCACGGCATACCAGTTCTTCAGTGGGCTTTTTAAGCAGGCGCCAAACACCTGAGCTGCCGAAAATGACAACGAAGTTCCAGAACTTGTGTCCTCCATCGCGTTTTGGCGCTAAAACGATGTATTCTTCTGCGCATAACTTCTTGAAATCAAGTTTGCCGCTCTTTTTGTTATTAAACATTCTGGTTAAAAATTATCTTTGACTGTTTTTTGTCTTTTACAAATTGTACAATCAATTAAAATTAAAAAATAACATCAGCCAGCTGTCTTGTCTCTGCAGGGAATCTGGAACCGAGCTCTCGGTCCAGCGGTCAAATTACAGGCCTCTGTTTTCGGGATCAAAACGAAGCCAGGACAGTTTACGATTACTCGATTACTATTTATCTTAGGCCTCTCTACACAGCTTTTATTTGTAAGAACCAGGTCTCCAGAGCTAGTAAGTTTCGGATGAAGCGACTGACTTCAACAATATAGTTCAAACATCGTATTTCAACCGTATCGACTAGTAGTAAACTGAATTTGATCTGGTGCTAATTGTACCGGTGATAAAAACATTGATTTTTTTTGCAAAAAATTGAAGTGATTTCAAATGAGCGCATTGTACTACTGTTTTATCCAATAGATGGAAGCAAATTTAATTCCTCTGCCGAATTTAATTCGGTGCACGGCTTCATACACCGTCTTTTCACCGAATTTAATTTATGAATTTGATTCGATTCGGTTAAATACGCCAAAAAACCGACTCGAATCGAAATTGTAATTATTTTAATAAGTGTAGTTTCATCAACTGGATGTTGATTATTATTTTGTCAAAAGCATCACCGTGGAGAGAGGAAAAAACGTGTTGCGATATACTGTGATTATAAACTCTATCAGTGCTATGCACTATTTCGTAAAGACGGTTTAAACGATATACTCAGTTTACAGTAAATAGTCTGATAAATTAGGTCGTAGCTTTCTCTGGCTGACTTTTCTTGCTTTCTGTCGGAAATATTATAGCGGCGCGGCCAAAACAGAAAATCTTGCCAAAAAGCAAAACCCATCGGAAACGCTTGCTATGCAGGCTAAAACTAAAAGTAAAAATATGATGTCTCGCTTACATAAATGTTTGTCATCAATAAGCACTTTCGCGAAAGTTAATTAAAGCGTGACTGACACAATTCGCCAACAGTAACACCTTAGCTAACCTCATGATTGACGTATCTTAACACCTACAAAATTTATAAATACCCCTTGCTAGGATTTTTTTTTCCAGCCAAAGCTCGTCATGTGATGCATTTCTTCAGCAATCATGACCTCCAGAATGTTAAAGGAATGCAAATGTGGATAGCCTCTTTTTAATTAATTTTTAACTAGCTTGAATACTGAGTAAAATGTTTTCAGTGTGACTCAAACCTTGAGATCTCGGTGTATCACAGGTGGTGTGGCACTGTGTAGCTTGGCTACCGCTTCGCAAGTGTCACAGAAGATTTTCAAAACAAGCTTTTCACTAAATCCCTCTTGCCGACGCTCATTCATAAGATGTACAACATCACCTATAAATATAAAAACAACAAAAAACACAAACCTTTTTCTTGTTACAACTAGTTAGTAATCACTCTGATTATTAAATCTAATAATAATACAAAAACATTTCAAGGACATGTTCTTATAGTACAAAGTAGAATAATGCCATACTGGGAAGAAAAATCTCCCAAATTCAATAATAGTACATGGAAAAATAATAGAAAAGAGTGGAAAATCTCAAAAATTCACTAGTACTATTGTTTGATACCAGGGTAGAAAAGTCCAATAAAAAATTGTCTGCTATTTGCAAAACAAATAAATTGAATATTTATTGAATTGAATTTCAAAAAAAAGTTGTTGCAAGCTTGCATTGTGCTAGTGTCAGACTTAGTACTAACACATATAGACTCTTCAAGTGTTGAAAAATAAAGTCATTTAATTTGTTAAGAATTATTAAGCACTAATTAAGTGGCAGACTGACACAGCAAGAGTGAAAAATGTTGAAATTAAGTAATAAGTAATTCATACAGTTAGGAACTCATTATTAAGTGTATAGAGTGAAGTTTTTCTCAAAACTACTATCAAATCATATAAAATTAATTATCATAATTATGTGTTTGATTATTGGTGACTTAAGAGTAACTCTCCTTTTTAAGATCTGGAAAATGTGAATTAAGATATCAATCATGGCCGTCAGTAAATGAACAATTAAAAGTAGCTTGTTTAAATTACTTAATTTAAATAATTATTATAATTTATAAATAAAAGTATATAAAAAATATATGAGAAAAACACTGTGTTAACTTTAAAGGTTTCTCATTATAATTTTAAAAATCTAAATAATGTTGGTTTAAAGACAGTTACTAGTTTAGTAAACTGATAATATTTCTGTCACTAATTTTCTTCTCCTTTTTTTTAGCAGTTACATAATATGGAACCCATTTTAAAATAAAGAGCAGCTACATAGTTCCCCAAATAATCTCATCATTTTGTTTTGACTTTTAAGTTTACTTAGTCATGGCACCTAGAGAGCTTAACAGAATCAAAACAAGGAACAGTACTAGCTAATAGTATTAGACAAGTTTGATTCAATATCATCATAAATAACTAGTTGAGAACAAAAAGTAAAAATATTAATTTTATTGAATTATTGTCAGTGGCATATCAAGCCACTACAAAGACATAATTGTAGCTCAGCGTCAAGAACTTTCAATCACATAGTCAAATGGTTTGCTTATTTTTTGGTCCCATTTGGCAGTTAATCTTTCAAACATTACTTGTTCAAAGTGGTTAATGAGATTGTTGCTAAAAATGCTAAATGTCAAACTACTCATAAGTTCACCTCTATAATATTCCATAAGGATAAGAGCTTCAAATATTCCTGGGTTGATCTGGTTTACAGATGACTCTACAAGTCCAATGGCATTCTTGTGTCCTGACAAAAGTTTCTGCAAACCCAAAGAATGTTTTTTTTTTCTTGAGTGGTCTTTACAAAGTCATTCAACCAGCTGGCTAACAATGACAACAGTTATTTTTAAAAAAATACCCAATCACCCCTTCCCGATGTCAAATGAACTTAAAGTGCCTATGTACCAGAGAAATTTTTTTTGTCAAAATCTTTAATTTATGGTTTTTGAGATATTAACATTTAAAGCTCTCAACTGATCGTGATGACTACATGTACACTTCTTTGCATTTTATTTAAATCTGCTGCCAATCCACAAACCTTGTACAAAATTGAGCCAAACCTGCATTGATGATCTATCTACTTCAAGACACAGCAGCAGCCCAAGTTTGGCTTAAATACATCCAAAGGTTATGGATTGGCAGCA
>JAOBRD021088548.1:0-11245 GCA_027575215.2 Hydrozoanthus sils | reverse complement strand
CCTTAACATATCTTAACATGCAAATTTTGATTTCATTAAACCTGCAACCATTGTCTTCTTCACTTACTGGAAATGCCAACGTTTCGAATTAAAAGTGCGCCGACTTTCTCAAACACAACTGACATTAATTACATTGATAGGTGCAAGAGTAACCGCAAGTTTTAAGAAAAAAATTTACCGTTATGTTAAAAGCTTTTCGTTTTAGAAAATCATTCTTCCATAAACCAGATATTGAAAAACTTGAGAAACATAAGCACACGGGAAGTCGTCATATTCTGCCGCAAACAGTGATAGTCAGATTGCAGTATGGGCGCACGGATTTTATGGCCATAAAGCCCATAAATTCGTCTCAAAAGTGTATATAAATGCAGTGAAACGCCGTTAAAGTTTCAAAATCTGCCAAAAACTCAATTTTGGAAAGTTCTTTTGCGGGGGACCAAATCCGCGGAGGGGACCAAATCCGCAGGGGGACCAAATCCGCGGAGGGGACCAAATCCGCGGAGGGGACCAAATCCGCAGGGGGACCAAATCCGCGGAGGGGACCAAATCTGCGGAGGGGACCAAATCCGCAGGGGGACCAAATCCGCGGAGGGACCGAATCCGCTGTTTCACCGGTACCTTTTTGTTGTGGCGCCGGCTACAACGCAGGCTACGCTAACTAAGCTCCAGCAGGCGTGGTTGCTAAAGCTCTCACATTACGAAAAAGCTAGTAAAATGGCGACTGTCGACAGCATGGAAACCGAGGAAGGCATGTTAAACGGCGATGATCATGGCTCTGTCGATGAAAGTATGGACATGGACGATGAAACAGAGGAATCCAAAATACCAACTAGGTCAGTATAATCTTTTTTGTT
The DNA here is from genome assembly GCA_027575215.2 of Hydrozoanthus sils. Classification (NCBI taxonomy): domain Eukaryota; kingdom Metazoa; phylum Cnidaria; class Anthozoa; order Zoantharia; family Hydrozoanthidae; genus Hydrozoanthus; species Hydrozoanthus sils. The sequence continues at coordinate 10,391 of JAOBRD021088548.1, read as the reverse complement.
TATTTAACAAATTTATTGTCCGAAAACCATACTTAATTGTAATTTCTTACCGAACTGGCAACAAATCCAGTGAAGAACTTGCGGAAATAAAGAAAACCGAAGGGAATAAATTATACGCACAGAAGGACTACGAGGGAGCTCAGAGATTATACACTGAAGCCATAGGTAAGAACTGTGAGTAAGATTAAGACGCGTTGACTTCATGGTGTTGAAAGCAGTGGTTATGCAATTTAATGTTCAGTATACAAAGAAACAAATAGTATTTCTTTTTCGAATTCAGTTTGTCCTTTTCGGTCGTGAGTCAGTGCTGGCTGCTCATCGTGGAAATTCGACAGTAAAACTGATTATGTAATCCGTTTGTTAAGTTTGATTTTTTTGCTTGAATTAAGTTAGAAAACTTCTAAAACAGTTGAAAGATATGGGTAGAGCTGTAGCTTTTTATAATTGTATCGGTGAATGGCGCAATATGTTAAATTTAAAATGCTGACTGTGAATCGTAATGGTTGTGTTCTTACGTAGTGATAGAGACAAAAACGAAATCATATCAGACAACAAGTTGCTATGAAATATAAAGAGAAACAAATGACTAGTTGTTAAATTTATTAAAAGAGTTTATGCATACATGTCAATGTCACTTTTGCATAGTTACCTAGTTTTCAAGAAAGTGGATATTCTCGAAATCCCTCATACCATAGTTAGACGTACAGCATGTATAACAACAATTTCGCCCTCTGGCTCAGAATAGTCACAGCCACAGTAAATTTGTTAAAATATGAAGAAATAAGTACTCTAAAACTCACATATACTGTTATACTGTAAAATCCCACTTTAACACCCCCCCCCCCAGTTTTAAGCTTCCCCCCGGATATAATCCCATCAATTTGCTAACAAACATTTAATTTTATTCAACTTATAAGCTGCAGATATAAGCCCCCTCCCCCCTCTCCCCCTCTGTTTGCATGCCCATCCAAAACTCCTTATGAAGTATTTTTAAGCCCAGGGCTTTGAAGTGCCCATAACCTTTTGTTTTTTGTTTTCTTATCTACAAATACTTATCTTAAAATAAACATTTCTGAAAATAAATTTAATGCAAATTTTTTACAAAACTTTTAATTCTACATTTCTTTGATTAACCCTTGTCGCTGATCATAAGGATGACAGGCTCACTGTGATATAGATTAAGGAATTTGCATCACCGTCGCATCAAAATAAAACAAATTCTGTTAGAGGAGGAAAGTTTTAAAGAAACAGATAGCGAAATTCAGCTGCAATAATCTTTCTGGCACTTTTACACCCCACTGTTGTTGCTGTACAAGGAGCAATGTTCCTTAATCAATGTCATATTGACATCACATCCTTAATCTACATGACTCAGCATTTGGTGTACCGAAGTGGCAGCGATTTTCATTGTTTTTAAAGACTGGTAAAATATTTGCGATTTGTTCAAATCAAAAATTTTTTTTTGCAAAATGTTTTTTTAAGATACATACTTTTAGATAAGAAAACAGAAAACGAAAGGTTATGGGCACTTTAAAGTGAGATTTTACAGTATGTCTATTCATATATGATGTCCTGAATTTTATGGTGTTTATCATATTTATAAGAATTTACATGTTGTTATTTTGAAATGATCATGATTTGAAGGTATTTTTGAAAATGCATGAGAAATAGAACAAAGATCATAAAATAGGTGGGATTTTTCCTATGCGTGGGACAGGCATGAGGACTGACATTCAAATACATGGGTCCTGTGTTCAATGCGCAGGAGTTGGCACTTATGCCTTTTAAGATGATGTTTAGACTAGTTGTTCAGTTGGTGTTGATAGTGCTAAAAAGTGAACTGTTACTCTTGCATGAAGCGTGGGATGTTCATGACTCAAACTTGCCAGCTATAGAATGCTAATGCTGCCAAGAAATGAACATTGGTTTCTAAATTTTTAAAACTTAGTACTCTCGACTCCCGAATAAACTTATAGGTACGTTTATTTTTTCCAAGCAAATTTTCTGCACTATACTTGCCTTAATTGGGTCTCTACATTATTAGTTTTTTGGCTGTTTCCATCCTATTTGAACCTTATTTGAGTCTGTCTGGCTATTAAAATCAAGCGATTTTGTCACTTTCATCCGTCTGGGCAAGTTACTCTCTAAAGTTAAGTGACTGTGTATTTTTTCTGAACAAATACAAAATTTGTGTTTGGAACACTCCATTTTATACTACCATATCCAGCTTTACTAAATTATTGACATTTTGAGATATTTTCACCCTATATTATTATTCCTCCCTATGTTACTATTGACTATTCAAGACATTTCCACCTTATACTATTATTCTGCCCTAAACTAATATTAGGTATTATATATATTGTCCACCCTATACTTCTATTTTGCCCTGTATGCTTATTCAGGAGTTAAGAGTAGCTAGCAGGTTACTAACAGATTGTGTGGAACTTTTGCAATTGATTAACTAAGTTCATGATCTATTGGGACCAACTATTTCACCTAAACGAGTTTTGGTTGGTTTGGTTGAAAATTCCAAAAGAACACTTTTCCAATCTTTTTTCGATTGAAACGTTTTCAACCCCTTCAACCAGAGTTGGTTGAGGTGGTTATTCATCCAAACCAACCAGAAACAGGTTTTCCCAATATAACACGCAAACAACTCAGCCAACTCAACCAACCAACCAAAAACGGTTGGTCCAAATAGAACACAACCTAACTAAGAGTTATCATTTCCAATAAAATGATCAGCAGTGTAGCGAATGAAAGAAACCTATCTTCTTTCTTGAGAAAACAAACCTGGAAACAAATGCAGTATTGTTTTTGTGCACACAGTTACAAATGCAGACATACAATCGAACTCCTCAAGACAGACACCCAGATAAAATAGACACCAAATCTTGGTCCCTACCATTCTCTCATGCAGTCATTTACTTTATTTTAAGCTTCTATAAGACAGACACCTCTCTAAAATGGACAGTTAAGGCCAGCCCCGAAGGTGTCCGTCTTAGAGGGGTTTGACTGTATTGTATTTTAAATCTCTATAAGATGGATAACTCTCTAAATTGGACAGTTAAGGCCTGTCCTGAAGGTGTCTGTCTTGGAGGGGTTTGACTGTATTGTATTTTAAATCTCTATAAGATGGATAACTCTCTAAATTGGACAGTTAAGGCCAGTCCTGAAGGTGTCTGTCTTGGAGGGGTTTGGCTGTAGTACTGTCAGATTACATGTTGAACAAAAATTATGGCTAATAAAACTTGTGATCAGGCTACCATATTTTTGCCTCTGGTGGTCAGTTGGCTACTTCAGAAAAGAGTTAAAGTCCCTATTAAGCTTAATTTTTTACTTTTTAGATTAAAACTGTTGTCATCTAAGAACTCAAAGTTTAAGTAAGAAAAAAAATCTACTTATTAAGTATGCTTTTTAACCAAAAAAGGGATTGGACTGTAAATTTTGACCGAGCAGACCAGGTACTGGTAACCTGTGATATAGCAGCAGTGAGTTGTGTGGATTTTGTTTAAAATTTTCTTTGCTATTAGAAAAGATAAGAAAATTTTTATTTCAAACAATTTCAAGGGAATAATTCATTAATTAAAGTTATAACTATGTGACTTGGTATTGTAGCCAGAATCCAATGTTTTGAGATAAAAAAAATTGTCTCTGCCTCATGCCTCCTGCTACGTCAGCATTGCACTTTTCAAGCCTAAAGAATGTAACAGGAACAGCAAGAAACTTTTATTTTCAACAATTACTACTATTAAAGGGTTCTACTTTTCATCTGCAAATTAAAAAAATAAGCTTTATAGGGACTTTAATTTTAAGGTATCAGAATGGTTTTAGATACTTTCTTAATTTTTCTTTCGTAGCACGCGCGGCATACTTTTTACCCCTATGAAAGTATACATTTTCCGAAATCTTAATAGTTTCTCTGTTCAAAAATGTATCTTTCTTTATAAATGACAAAAACTGATTTGTCTTACAGGCCTGTGTTTCAGAGGCAAGCATTTCCAAACAAAGAGCTCCAACTCAAAAAATATCAAATGCAGTGACACCAACTGCAAGCCAAATCAATTAGCACCCAATGGTAGCCAAAACGGTACCAGGCTTTTACAGATTAACGTTTCATTATTTTTTAATCGCAGTTCAAAGTTTACGTGCCTTTTTAAAACAAAAAAGTTCAGGAAAAAGCCAATAACTTCAAACCCAGGCAAAATATCACAAAATGCTGACACTGTTTTTTATTTGAAGTATCTGGCTATCTTTATCCATAATTTCAGCAAGCTGCGAAAAATATTTTTTGACTTGGAGCCTTTTAAAGTAGCACGATTTTGCATTTTTCGAACTTTGAGAAAAAGCAAGAAAAAGATTTTGCTTTTGACTTCATCTGTGCAAACAAGACTAATTGGATATCTGAAACAATTAGAAAGTTATCCAATCGTAGTGAGCAGCAGAAGCATGAAACCCTAATTATTTTATCACCTTGTAAACTTACTGCGAACGCAAAAAGCCAGAACTATTTTAGGCTATCTGAAATGTTTTCCCGACCGGAGCAAACACACATTCGACCATGAGCTCTCAAAAATCTTCCAAGCCAAGAAAGAGATGAAAGAAAAAGGAGAAAGAAAACAAGTATGTTGAGGTACTGAAAGGTTGCCACATTAATACAACAGTTACTTGCGGATGAGTGAAAATGATTTGAAACCATCAGTTACTGCCAAGCTTTTGTCTAATTTTGAATAGAGTTGTGATTGGTGTTTCTCAAGAAATGTAATCGCTAAATTATCGCTGTAATCGCTATAGTTCATTACAATCATTATATTTGGCTTCTACTAGATACGGCGGGGCAGTTTCATTTCAGCATTAGAGATGAGTACAAGTCTAGTGCAGCCAACAAAGCTAAAAGATTCGAGCCATTGGAAAGAATCTTTTCCCTCAATTTCCCGGACCACAGGCTCTTTTTTGTTGTTTGCTCAACATTCAAATATTTTAATTCCAATGATGCATAAAGACATTGCAGTTTCAAGGCAAGATTTATTATTTCCCATAACTTGAAAACCAAAGATCATTTTTCCAACGTGATTTCACAGTTAATTAGATAAATCTCTATAGAATATGTTTGGTCAATATAAAAAAATTCGAAGTTTTGGCATTATAAAACCATTCTGATACCTTAAGTTTATTGAATGACTTTGAGATACTGCTGTTTTATTCCCTTGTTTAAACTTTTAAAAAAAATACCATCAATTGTAACTGTTGATAATTGTTAAGTTTCTAGCCTACCAGTTGGTTTTTACTAATGGGAACATCTTGCTTTGAACAGAATTTCAGCCAAAGCAGGCTAAATATTATGGCAACCGTTCAGCTGCATTTATGATGTTAAGCAGATTTGCAATAGCTTTAGAAGATGCAAGAATGTCTGTCAAACTTGATGAAAACTTTATCAAGGTATGGTCATTTATTTAACATGTATAACTTTGCAACATGACTAGAAGATAATAATTATGTGTCAAGTTATTCAATCTACAGATTAATAATTATTTAGTCTAAGATGGCAACTAAACTTTTGCCTACTTTAATAACCCTTTTGTGATTTACACTCCATTGCCCACAAACAAAACCTTCAGTCATGCCAAAGTTCTAGCTTCTGATGCATTTACTGTATTTTTAAAAACTTGGCCACAACTTGATGGTTTTGTTTGCGACCAGTGAAGTGTAGTTTGAAGGGTCTAGTGCAAAAATGAAGTAAGTGATTTTTTATTAAGTTCTCAACTCTCCCTATAATTTTATCATAGCTGTTGGGAGAACTAAGCATTTCACACAAAGTCACTTACAATACTTTTGCACTATGTCCTTTTATTCTCAAGTGCTAGGTACTAAATTTATTGTTATAACAGTAGGTTGGAGAATGTGCTCTGAAACTGATTTATAGGCTCCTGTGTTGTTCCAATCATCCTTGCAATACAGTGGAATCCTGCCTTATGGTCGCCTCATTTTTATGGTCACCTCGTAAATACAGCCAACTTGTTATAATGGTCACTTATTTTTGGTCATTGGTTGGATGGCCATACACTTCTTCTCAAAAAAACCTTGCTAATATGGTCACCCTATTATTACGGTCAATTTTTTCTGGCCTGTAGGTGACCATATTAACAGGGTCCCACTGTATTCAAATACCAAACACCAGGAGGGTTTTACCCTTTCACTTTTGTCAACATCTATAATCAAACCCCTCTAAGACAGACACTTTCGGGACTGGCTTTAACTGTCCATCTTAGAGAGGTGACCGTCTTACAGATACTTAAAATACAGTAATAAAAATGACTGCAAGAGAAAACGATAGGGACCAAGATTTTGTGTCTGTTTTATGGAGGTGTCCATCTTATTTGGGTGTCCGTATTGAGGGGTTAGACTGTAAACTCTCTTTATATTAACTAAATAATGAGAAGCTGATGAGTGCCGAGAATATGAAGTTTGATCACCCACCAAAAACTGTGGAAGCTAAATTACTTGTTGAAAGTTATGAGTATTTACAAGCTCATCACAGGCCCTCCGATATTATGCGATGAAAAATGGAAAATTATGTGACATTAGAGGGCTTATTATGCGGTAAATTATGTCATTTTGTAGGTATTATGCGGTAAGTAAGCTATTCCTTGTCTTTTTACTGTGTTAGTGGCACAATTTATGCGGGATTATGCGCAAATTTGTGAATTACGCGGCATTATGCGATAATAACACATAATATCAGAGGGCCTGTCATCATCGAGTACTCTTTCTAGAGATTAAGGGTTAGCTAACATCTGGCCTTCCAGAAAGGGCTTTTGATAAAACATTCCAAAACAGCAAGTTCAAAACTGCCTTTATATGAAACTAGGAATCAAAATGACTGGAAACAAGAATAAATACTAAATACATAATGTGCTTTTTGTATGCTAAATTTTATTTGAGGTCCTTTGTTGTAAGAGATTTATGAGAGGCTTATTAAAGACTTGTAATAAATTTGAGCTCTAAAGGGTGACTTATCAGTGAAGGGGGCCTAGTAGACCTCATCTTGTAATTCTCTTGTCAGCCTAAATGGATATACATCAAACCATCTCGATTAACAATTTTAGTTCATGTTACTATCAGAAGATTATTTTTGCAATAATTAATTTTGAAATTTTGCTCATGTTTTAAAGGGTCACTATCGATGTGGAAAATGCCATTTAGCAATGGGCTCTGTGAGAAATGCTATAACCTGCTTCCAGAGGGTTCTTGAGAAAGAGCCAAAGAACAAAGATGCACAAACAGATGTAAGTACATTAATTATTTTTTCTCACAGTTCTTGAGAGGTATAGTATTTAAGAAATTAAAGTTTGATTTTTCTTTTGAATACTCAAGTCAATTATATTTCCTATAACTAATACCTGTCTTGAGCCTCAAAAACTTACTTGTTCTTCTTTTCAGCTAGATTTTGTTACAGATTATAAATCTCTTTTTTTATGTATACTTGTATAATTGAATAGAAATATCAAAAAGTTTTCTAAAACATAAATATTAATACATTGTGGTAAGAATGTATTTTAGTACTTTTAAAATTTGATAATTCAATGTATACATACTAATATTATAAATAACAAAAGTGGTAACTAAAAATGTGCAAAGAGATTATAAAGCTGAGGCAGAGATAGGAGGGGGGATGATAGTCGGTTAAAATAGAAGTTGTTTAGTGAATAAAGTGAATGGAAATCATTTATTTATGCCACTCAGTGCCAAAGTTCTAAGTTTGTGCTACTAGGTTATACTGTAGAGTTGGACATCGATAAGGCCATTAAACAAAACTAATAGTATCTGTGGTTCTGATCACATAACCTGAAAGAAAATAAGGTTGGTCAGTCAGATCTGATATTTTTGTTTTACTCTGATATTATTGTTTTATTGAATCTCTATTAAATTAATTTTTAGTTTTTTTAAAAAATGTAGAACTCTTTGTACAGGAGATACCATTCATTTATTATTGCTAAAACCTGCATAGTCAGTGTCTCAGTATCAAACAGTGGCTGTTTATTTTTAGACTATGAGCAGTCCCTATTTTTTCTCTTAGTTCGTCAAAACCAGTGAATCAAGATGGCGGACACGAATGAACTGGGACCAGGACAAAAAAGTAACAAGAAGAGGGGAGGGGGAGGGAGAGAGAGAAAATAAGGGACTACAGACAAGCTATTAAAAAAAAAATCTGCAGCCCACTTGCCACGGCTTGTTAGTCAATCAAATTTAAATTACCTTTATCCAATCAAATTTTAAACCTTGAGCATCTGTGAAAAGTCTTCGTGGTAGAAAAGAAAAACATCGCAGCGCTTACCTAGGAAAATGAGTGCTGAAAACTGTATTGTCTCTCAAAATAAACAATGCAGCTCTAAAAGTAAAAGACAGCCGATATGCCGCTTTTTTAAATGCAACTTTTCAAAACTTAATATTGATCGGCGAAATGGAAGGCAGATTATCGACAGAAAATCTGTTTACAGAACCGTAGAGAAACTGATTGTTCTCAAAACCTTCTGTCAGATCTTCAGCAGTTAAAATTTCCATTCTGGGGCATACTTATTAATTCCTGTTCCAAAACCTAAATATTTGCAAATACATACATTATGAGAAAGACAAAAAACATTTCAGAACTTGTTTGTTAATGTGCTTAACCAGCAATGCAGCAGCTATATTATTGTTAGAATGTTCGCATAAATCCTTGTATGCAGGAGATATGCATTAAAAAATGCCCGGAATTTTTCAATTTTAAAAATGTAAAAGTCACCACATTCTTTGCCAGAACTAAAACCAACGTCAGAGGCAAAATAGTCCATTATTTTAGGCAAAACGTAATCCAAAGATTTGTTTTACAGCACAGAGGATGGAGAGAACATAAAATCAACAGACATTACTGTTGCAATGTTGGGAAGTTCAAGTTAATTGTTTGTCCACAAATTTCTTTGTGTACGCCAGATGATGAGCTAGTTTCATGAATTCGAGAAAAAGTGGGATAGGGCAGCTTGTACACTATTTAAGCACAGGACTTTAAGGCCTGCTCCTGAAATTGCACTCTCTAAACATATTGCTAAAGATCAAGCTTGAAAATTATACAAATCATGGGAAAATGTGTTTTTAAAAAACACAGCACAGCGGAGGAGTTATCTCTCTAATACTAAACAAGGTTTTTGGCATTGAAATTACTCTAGAAATACATTTGCTTTGATAAACTCCAAAATAATAGATGATAAATAATTGCTGACCAGGCATTCTGCAGTTGCTCCGGCAAGTACAACTTTAAACTTCCCTTTGTGATGCAGTTCAACTGCTGTTGTATCAAAAAATTTGTTCCACCAGCAACAGCAAAACAATTACAATTGTTGACATGCAGCTTTGTTGATTTTATTCTGAAACAAACACCTGATAGATCACACTTTTTCTTAATCCAATAGGTAGAATGGCAAATAAATTGAGTCAGCCAACAATATTTCCACCACTTTTCTCTGTTCAAGCTTTATTAAAAACAACATTCATTTCAACAAGTACTGGTCTCAGACGTGACTCAGTTTGACAGCACACTGACCAGTCAGATTACTCAATTGCCTGGTGAACGGGCATATTTTTTTTCAATAGCTTGTCTGTAGTCGCTATTTTTCTCTCCCTCCCTCCACCTCCCCCTTCCTTCTTACTTTTTTGTCTTTGTCCCAGTTCTCTCGCTTCCGCCATCTTGATTCACCGATTTCAACAAACTAAAGGGGAAAAATAGTTTAGTTTATTTATAATGTCTAGTTTATTTTCCACTATCATTAATAATTTATTTGACAGGAAAAAAGCAAATAATTTACTTTTTTTCCTGTCAAATGTTATTGATAGTAGAAGTATCTGTTCTAAAAAAATTACAGTATGGCAAGAAAGCAATAAAATGTTATAGGGTCTGTGATTTTGCTCTAAGGAATTCGGATCAGTCGGGTGACTTGAACCACAGATATTAATTTGTTTGGCCTATGTAATTTAAACATCTTTTAAACTGTTTAGCAAAGCATCCACCCAGTCTTCTACCAGTTTCTCCAAATTATGTAAAGTGTTTTACAAAGTTAACTAAAGATAAATAATACACAAAACAAATTAGAAGTAATACCTGATCAAAGACTTCCAGCATAGTAATTTTTGTGTTAGATTTAAGAAATGAAACACAGCTACCATGTTTGCACAGGCTAATGCAAACCAAGGTGCGTTTGGGAGAAATCGAGAGCATATCAGTGCAAACACAAGACCGAAGGTCGAGTGTTTGTACCTGCTCGAGATTTCTCCCAAACACACCGAGGTTTGCATTAGCCTGTGCAAACACGGTAGCTGTGTTTCATTTCTTTTATAAAATAATAACTCTGAGGAAC
>JAOBRD021088445.1:0-11245 GCA_027575215.2 Hydrozoanthus sils | reverse complement strand
GGGGGGCAAATGGATGTTTTTTACAGGAGAGCTGCTTTGTCTAAAATAGGATATATTGTTGATAACATTTACAACTATTAGCAACTACCAATCAATATTGGAAATCAAATTGGTTGATTGTTTAAAATTGTTTAATGGATGGTTCCATTAAAGTTAAAGGTAACTAACTGTATACAGTTTTTAACATCTTTACCTGCAAATGATAGACACCAATACAGCAAGCTCAAGCTGCCAAACTGAAGGGAAACAAGTATTTCAAGGGTGCCAAGTATGAACAGGCAATTAGATGTTATACAGAGGCAATCCAACTGTGTCCACCAGACTGTACACATGACTTATCAACCTTCTACCAGAATAGGGCTGCAGCACATGAGCAACTGGTAATTGCAATTTTACTATAACAGTCCTAATTTTTATATAATAATTACCCTTTGAGTTCTGTCAAAATCATCAATATCTTACTTCACCTATCACATGGTTTGAAGAGACTGTGAAAAGTCCTAGAAAAAATAGTTAAAATTCTCTTGTAGTGAAATGTACTTACAGCTGAAATGGAGAGAAAAATATGTTCCTGTGTGAACGAGAGACCAGGGTACTAGTATGGTAATAAGTATTATATAAGAGCTGTCAAAGCATGAGAGCTTCAGTTTGGTCTGAGCTTGTTTTCTATTAAGTTAGAACACACATGTATACTTTATGACTGTATAATGTTTGGCTTCTCTGTGTAACGCAATATTGATGAATTAAAATAGTGTGTCTTGGTCTTACAATTCTTGGACCTTACTAGGCAGTCAGTTATTGCTTAGTGGCTTGAGTGAACTAGAGGAATTCTTTTTCTGTAAAGATTTGTTGAATTTTGAGTGTTTTTTGTCTTGAAAACTCCTTTAAGTTAGCAAACATTTTTTCACCTAAATTTTTTAAACAGTTCAGAATTTTTTGTACTGGTAATCAAATGGTTTAGAGTTCAATTCATGATTCATCAGCACAAGTAAATATTTCCAAGACTAACCTAAAATTGAACAAGCAAAATGAGTTGAATTATTTTTGAGATATTTACGAGTACAGAATTTCAAAGTTATAGTTTTTGTTTTTCAATTGATATATATTCTACTGCAGTTAAAAAAAATGAAATAATTATTCTTTATGTCTTTATGCTACTATTGTTCTGCTGTTGTTACTACACAGAAAAACTTTGATGATGTGATTGCTGATTCTTCTAGAGGTGAGAAAAACATTTTCAGGAAGGATGCCACCTAATTTTGTCACCCAAAATAATTTCATCCAGTTGAATAACTTATGAGTTGGTGATTTTTACATTTAAAGTACAACATGTCACTGTAATAATGTACATAATACACAAAACACTTATTAGAAATATTAAAAGATATATGTTAAATAGCTGTGATCCAAAAACAAGATGTTGAAGCATGCACAATTCAACTGGTCATGTACAAGAATGAACACTTTAAGTGGTATATACCAATATTCTTTGGGTAGTAAAATGATTGTGTTTCAGAATCTTCTCACAATTACTGTTGAAGTGTTTCCCTTCAGATTGACCATGGGAGGTTAGTGTTGTGCAATCATGTATATTTTTTTTGGAATTTTCATTCTCTTTGTAGCTGTTCAGTTGAACAAAAGGTACACTAAGGCATATTTACGGCGTGCAAGAGGGTATGAACAACTGAAACAAATGCAAGAATGTTTACAAGGTTAGTTTAAGTTTATTGTAAAATACAAGTAAAATTAAGTAGACTCATTTGTGAATCGGTCAGTTGTGGCAATTAATAGCCTGTTTGGCACTTGAATTATTAAATGATTAAGTTACACTATAATTTTTTAGAGTTAGACTGAGCAATAATTAGCCTGCTCAGCATGATTGAAAAAGAGATATTAACTTATAATAGTTTTATAGCTTGCTCTTTTAAAACTGGTTGTTGTGTCTTTTTATTAGATTTAACAGCAGTGTGCATGTTGGAAGGGTTTAGTAACCCAAGCTGGATGGAACAGGCCGACAGAGTCCTAAAAGACATCGGAAAACAAAAAGCTAAGGAATATTACAAAGTAAAGTGTATAATTCATCAATTTGTAAAATTTATTGAGTCAACCTCTTAAAAATACTTTTTGAATCATAGGCAGAGAATATTTAATGATCTCTATCCACCTTGTCAGAACATCATTCTTTTTTCGTCTGCATCAATAATAGACAACTATTAAATATGGAATGATTTGATGCACAGAAACAACAATTGGCAAAAATATTCTAGAGAATGCTTCAGAACTGCTGTTTCAGGCATTTGGATTAGACTGCTAGGCATACATATAGTATAAGATGAACGACTGACATTAATTACTGATTTATTTTACGTTTTTTGTTTCCAGAAGCGTAGCCCAGTTATTCCATCACCTACTTATGTAAATGCATATTTAGAATCATACAGTCAAGGTAAGTAATTTGAACCATAATTGTAGTTTTATTTTTATCCTTGTTAAAATGGGGACAAAAAGTTCTCTAAACACTGTGACAAAGGTAACTTCTAGGTCTTTGTTTAGTTTGTAAATTCTCCCCACTAGAATTCATACTGTTCATACATTCATGTTGGGAGAATTTTACTCTTTATAGTTTACTTACTAGTTTTCTTACATTACCATTCTTACATTACTATCAAAAATTAATGATCTAGTTTGTGTGTGTTATGTAAGGAGAAGTTAGATATTATTAAACTGGCTGGGGCTAGCTAATATGACTCCACAATCACCCAGCTTTGACTACTGACTACTCATGTTAACACAAGGATCTTCTGCGATAGTAACCCACTCCAAACCTCATTAATTCTAAACAGATGAGTCAAGTTGTTTTAGTTGGTTGAAAAGTTTGAAATATGTTATAGTACTTGCTCATTCCAGAGTTGAAATAAGAGATTGTTGATTAAAGCATCCGTCTTACAAACAACCACGTGCCTGTTTGACTTTGTTGAACTCTGTTGATATAAAGAACAGAATGTGGGGGATTGATTCTCTTCAAAAAAGTTTTTTTAAGAACAGTTTGCTCACGATCAAATGGGGATTAAATCTTGTGCAAATTGCAAGCAAGGTGCGATCATTTTGTGAGCAGATCACGAGCACACACATGCTCGCCAGCAAATGTACATATGATTCTGATCGTCACTGAAAGTATTCTTATGACTATTTTTGTTTGTTTTTAACTTCAGATAATACACTTGATGTTGAAGAGCTCAAGGATAGAGAAGATGTCCCTAATGACACACCTTTCTTACAAGCAGTAGAACAAGTCTCACAGAAACATTATGATTCTGTTGTTGATCTTTGTACAGAGGAAATTGAAAAAGGTTTGCATCTGAATACCCTAGAAGGGAGTTTTAATAAAATATATTGTACATATAACACAGTATTATTTTATATTTATATGTTAGCAATAAAAATTAATTATATTGATCAGTTGACCTGAAGAAGGCTTTTGATTAATGCTAAAAATTTGCAAAGGAACATTTGTTCATTAAGTAACAATATATATAATTATATATATTATACAGTACCACTCAAAAGTATTGACCCATAAGGATGCGGTAAAACCGCGTTCACCGCAAATTCACCTTGGTCGACCAAAAACTGAAAGCAACCAAAGACCATGGTCGAAAACTTGCAGTGATACCACGGTTATAAGCAACAGTAGCTTATCAATTTTGTATTGTTGTGGCTTTGTTTCACTCCATATCAGTGATAACCTCCAAGGAGTTAACCGAACAATTGGCTACAGTTGAGTCTAAAGAGATATCAGTTCCATTACATTCAACCTACAATTTAGTGTTAAAAGCAACGGCAACTATAGTTGTTCTGTTTTTAAAACTGTCTGTGTTCATATCATAGAAACGGGGAATGAGTACAAGATCGTTCATTTTCGTCACCTTTTCTGGATTCGTACATTTGCAGCAAAAAATTTTAGGCTGTATAGTTTTAGCAGTCGCTTTATCAGTTTATATACTTTTAATTTCATACATTAACTTTATATTGATCAATCAAATTGTCTCACTTTTCTGGCATCATACATTTGAAGCAAAGATAGCAAATCTTTATGCAACGTTATTCTATGTGGTATTTAAAGCTCTCCTTTAGCAAATTATAGATTATTCATAACACAGGGGGCCACCCGTGGTCTATTTTCGACTTGTTGATTCTAGCAACAGCTTACGGGGCTGAAAATAGTTTGTTCTGTATAACTGTAGTGGTGCCAAAAATGCTTTGAGTGTTAGTTTTGTGCAACCATCTTTGAAACTCTTTTCACAAATTATGTTTCCTACGAGAGTGTGGAACTTGTTGTAGGCCAGTTAAAGTTAATCAGAAAGGGATTCATTGTGACAGTTGCGACTGATGGTATCACCTGAAATGCTGCTCACTTGATGACAAAATATATGATATTTTGGCTGGCTCTTCATGTTTCTGGATTTCCCCTCAGTGCAGACTGCTGAATTTCTCCGATTCTTTTTTCAATACTTCTGCAGACCTGAACTTGGACAACACAGTGAACAACATATCAACTTGAGTAAACACAGCTAAATGTACACTCCATATTGTCAACCAAATCTTACACCAGAGAAAACTCCCCCATTCACTTCCATGCCAGGAGGATTGAGGTACAGTTCGAAGCTCAGGGGCATGGAGATAAACTGCAATAGTATACGAAGTGGCGATCGGTCCTACATCTTCAAAGCCTGCATTGAGAGTTACAAACCTGATATTATATTTGGCTGAAAATCAAAACTAAATCAGGATATACCAACTTATTCCTAATTTCCACCAGACTATACTGTACTTGGCAAAGATCGCTCATCCTCTGGGGTATGTTTTTGGCAGTAAAGATGACCATTGCCATTTCTGAACTCCAGGAAATGATGAACCTGATCAAGAAGCCATCAGGACACCAATCAAACTTGGTGGTGCAAAAGAACTATTCCTCTGCAGCGTATACAAACCACCAAGCACCCAAACACTACCTTGCATTAATAATCTTACTACTGCCACTTACAAGATTTTTGATTCTCACAGTCATAGCCGTCCAAATATTATCATATCTGGTGATCTAAACCTTGACAACATTGACTGGTCTGAGAATCCTCCTAGTACAACAAACCCACTTACTTCCAGAGACATGTCATCTCTACTCGAATATATTGATAACTGTGCACTCACTCAACGTGTTATTGAATCCACCCTCCCCGCATCCGGACAGACTCTTGACTTGGTCATCTCATCAACACCAGCCCTTGTTTCCAAAGTTGAAATCCACCCTGGTATGAGTGACCATGATATTGTGTTGTTTGATATAAACATCAAGTGCAAGCACATAGTAAAACCACCTGATAAAGTTTGTACAAATGGATGGAATCTGATGGCCTACAAGAATCTGTCAGGGAAATCAAATCTAAATTTTTTCAGTCATCTTCAGATTCGAGATCTACTAATGAAAAGGAACTTCAGAAAGCCATTGATATGCATGTTCCTCACAAATTTAACAAAACTAAATCACATTTGCCCTGGCTGTCAAGGACCATAAAGAGACATATGCAAAAACATGATAAACTTCTAAAGAAAGCTAGGCATAGCAGAGAGAATAGTGACTGGTCTACCTTTAGAAAACAATGGAACAAGGTGGTCAACTTAATGAAATCATCGTACAATGATTATATTTGTAATATAATTGGTGACAGCCTTTCTTCAAACCCTAAATGTTTCTGGAGTCATGTGAAAATGGCTCGAACAGAAAATATTTCAATACCTACTCTGAAAGAAAATGGAATACAATACATCTCAAATATAGATAAAGCTGAAGCCCTAAACAACCAATTCAAGTCAGTATTTACTTCAGACCATGGCCCAGACCCAGTCAAAGTTTAATCACCATACCCTGACATCCAAATCAGTAGATCAGGAGTAAAGACTCATACCAGCCCAGATCCTAAGAGATCTTTCCGAAGAAATCTGTGATGTCCTTGCCTTCATAATCCAACAGAGCTACAATTCTGGCATCCTACCGCTAGACTGGTAAAAAGCCCTAGTCACTGCAGTCTACAAGAAAGGCAACCCCTCAAATTACCTGCCTATCTCACTAACTTATCTATGCTGCAAAATTATGGAACATATTATCCTTAGCCACATCAATGCTCACCTGGCCAGAAATAACATCCTCTCAACCCTCCAGCATGGCTTTCAGAAAAAACTGTCTTGCACTACTCAGCTGATTTCATCAATCCATGACTGGGCTACCTCTCTAAACAATCAAAGCCAAACCGATGTTCTCTTCCTAGACTTCAGTAAAGTGTTTGATGAAGTGACCCACCGCAAACTTGTCATCAAACTAAAGTATTACGGAATCACTGGCCATACCCTTGCTTGGATAAATGGTTTCTTGAGTAACTGTACACAGATTGCCTCTGTCAATGGTTCCCACTCTTATAGTACCAATGTTACATCTGGAGTCCCCAAAGGTTCTGTCCTTGGTCCAACCCTGTTCCTGTTATACATCAACGACATTGCGGACAGCATTCAATCAGATGTTTGGCTGTTGGCAGATGATTCAATGATCTATAAATCTATCAATTCTGAATCTGACTATCACATATTACAGTCTGATTTAAATACCATATCAAAATGGTGCACGGACTAGTCTATGGAACTAAACACCATCTAGTGTAGACAAATTGTAATTACCAACAAATGCAAAAGTAGTAATTTTAGTATATCACCTACATGGAAAGGCTGTGCCACAACATCATCACATTACTATCTGGGAGTGACAATCACCCCAGGGCAATCAACTTTTCCTTTTTCCCACTTGTCCATGGGACAAGTGAGATTTGAGTTCCGCTTGTCCAAAGAAAATTTCACTTGTCCCATATATTGCTTAAGTAATATAATACTTCTTAGAATTTTGCACAGAGTATGGGCATGAGCATTTAAAATTACAAATATGTCTCCTTGTTGAAGAAGATCATACATTTCATTTTAGTAACAGAACTGATTCAAAAGTTTCTAAAAATAAATCACACCAGCTTGTCAGTTTCAAAGTTCAATAAAAGCCCCTCTATGATGACGGAATATCGAATAAGTTTGAATACAGTTTATGAGTATTCAGTTTAAAGGAAAATGTGAGTTAATTTAAATCATCATTCGGTTCAGCGTTTGCCGAGCGAAGCACCACATAATTTGCAGACAAAGAAGTGTATGTTCACGTACCGTGAAGTGTTATCTCATAATTTGTGAAGAGCCTGCCGTGGGTATGAGGTTGAATTGTTTTTTTCACTTCTGTTCTATTCTTAGCAAGGAATTCAGTTTATAGGAAAATGTGAGTTAATTTAAATCATCTTTTGGTTCAGCGTTTGCCGAGCGAAGCACCACATAATTTGCAGACAAAGAAGTGCATGTTCACGTACCATGAAGTGTTATCTCATAATTTGTGAAGAGCCTGCCGTGGGTATGAGGTTGAATTGTTTTTTTCACTTCTGTTCTATTCTTAGCAAGGAATTCAGTTTATAGGAAAATGTGAGTTAATTTAAATCATCATTCAGTTCAGCGTTTGTCAAGCAAAGCACAACATAATTTGCAGACAAAGAAGTGCATGTTCATGTACCATGAAGTGTTATCTCATAATTTGTGAAGAGCCTGGTTATAAGGTTGAGTTGTTTTTTTCACTTCTGTTCTATTCTTAGCAAGGAATTCAGTTTATAGGAAACGCAAGTTGGTTTAGATCTTCATTCGGTTCAGTGTTTGCTGAGCAAAACACGACATAATTTGCAGACAAAGAAGTGCATGTTCACGCACCGTGAAGTGTTGTCTTGTAACTGTGAAGAGCCTGGGTACGAGGTTGAATTGTTTGTTTCACTTCTGTTCTAATTTTAGCAAGCTTTGAAATCGTTCTTGTGATCATTCAGTGCAAAAACCTTGCAAGGTTTGTGGAACCCAAGTACTGTCAAAAGAAAAACATCTTGATTTAAAATTCTTGATCTTAACAAAAGAATCAAAAGTTATACTGTGCATATTATTAGCTAAATTCAAACTGATTAATTCAAACTCACCGCTGCATTTTGTGAAAGCTCGTGTTCTGCTAGAAGGAATCGAGTTGCTTACAAAGTCACTGCAATGTTTTCCAAAGTTGACTAGTGTTCCGAATTTCGAATTCAGTGTCCGCTGGCGAATGCATCAAGATTTTTAATAAAAAACGAACACATGCAGAAAACAAAAAAAGAGCATGATCAAGACTCATTGTTCAAATCATGCATGTGCAACATTTACGTTGTGTATGTGCATGAACCATGACAAGTTGTTTCAACAAGCATGTATGCGAGAGAAGTAAAATGTGAAATATATTTTACAGAAGTCCAAAGATAGAAAATAAACGCACTGCGATTGCTACTCAGAATTGCAGAATTTTATAATTTTATTGCAATGCTTGTACGTTATATAATATACTGATCTACAAATTCTGCTCATCCATGTGGACAAGTGCTTTTGCTAAGTTACTCGTCCACAAGCTGAACCAACTCGCCTCAGATGACCGAAAGTTTATTGCTCTGCACCCACAACTTGCGATGGAATGCCCACTGTGCAAAAATTGCAAATAAATCCAACAAAGTCTTGGGAATTATTCACAGAACTCTCAAACCTTGCTCCAAACCAGTCAAAAATTGAGCATGCGAAACGCTTGAGAGACCCAAAGTAGAATATGCCTCAGAAGCATGGAATCCACATACTGACCAGGATGTGAACCAAATAGAACAAGTGCAGAAAAATGCTGCCCGGTTTGTTTGTAACAACTACAACTGCGGTACAAGCTCGTCAGATCTTGTAAGCTCACTGGACTGGGACACACTGGAGATAAGAAGACTTGCACAACAGGCATCCATGTTCTATAAGATACAAAAAGGTCTTGTTGGCATTCCCTTTCTCCCTGTAGTCATACCAAACCCAGAGCACTATGGCATTTACAGCCAAGCACAACGTAATGTCCTCTACTTCAGCTACTTCTACATCCGTACTATCTGAGTTTGAAACAGACTCCCAGAACAGATTATAAATGCTCCACTGCTTAAGATATTTAAAAACTCTGTCTACCCAGCCATACGCTCTATGATACCACCTCTATATTTGAAACATTGATAGTGTCACTGAACTAAACTTGCTTAACATACCAATTTTAGCACCTACACATATCAATTATAGCAACTGCACTATTTTATCTACACTATTTTGATATTATTGCACTTGCACTTCCAAGATTTTTATGTTATGCACCATCCAGTATTAGTTATGTAACTAAAGAAGGAAGTAAACATCAAAGTTCAAAGAGAGTATGTTTGAGGCAATCGATCACGAGCAGCCTTCGAAATTTTAACATTTTAAAAATGGAAGAAAGAAAAAAATCTGAGCTAAATATTTTGGTGTATACATCTTGCTTGCAGCTTGACAAGTAGTTTGATGATAGGCAAAGTTTAGTTTGTAAACACACTGTACAGGCCACTAAGCATGTGCAAAACAATGTGACTGGGCACTTGAGTTAGATTGAATCTCTGCTGTTTTTGTTTTTCAATTTTTGTACTTAAAGGATTCCTCCACTGTATGACATTATTGGTCTCAAATAAAACTTTTATTAAGTCAGTATCCATACCAGCAGCACAAGTTTAATAATTTTGTGCATATAACTATTGCCAAGCAATTTGTTTTCATCAATTTTGCAGTTTAAATTTCCTGCACACCGCTATTTTGAATGGTTGCAGTGCCAGACCTCTCATTCATTGCTATTGTATTCATCAAGAGTGGAGACTGGCACTGCAACCAAGCTACGTCACATATCAAAATGGCGGCATGTGTAAAATTCAAACCATAAAACTGATCAAACTAAATTGCTTGGAATTAGTTCTACACATGGAGTTATTACATTCGAGCTGCTGAAATGGACACAGACATAAAAGTTTTATTTGAGACCAATAATGTTGCACAGTCACGATAACAGTGTTGACTCTTTTAATTCAGTGTAAAAACTAACTTCAATGAAAAAAAGAACAAGACAAAAACTCACTGACAGGCCACTGACTTTTTTAAATTGGTCAAGCGACATGCAGAATGCGTGTCTCGCTCATTTGGTTTTAGGAATTTCGGTGCCCCTTTCATTATGAGTTGAAACATGCCGTAATTCTTAAACAATTTAAATTATATTTAGAACTATTCCAGAAACGATTATTTCTTCAGTTTGTTGTAGAAGCATCCAGAACTGACTTCTGACGGATTTTAACAAGTTAACAGCATCACATGGAGATTGTCAGAGCATTGCTGTACATCTCACCTATTGATGTTCAAAACAAAGGAAATAGCACTCTATTCAACATGACCAGAATCGATCATACTGCAATTTATTTTGACTGCAAAATATCGTGTCTAAACTGTAGTTTTTTTTTGGTCAGACAAGGCATACAGTGTCTAAACCATGGCCCAAAATTGCAGTTTGACTGTGGGTCAATACTTTTGAGCGGTACTGTAGATGTCTGTATATATACATATATGTTTAGAATAGACAGAAAGAAAAACATGTTGTCACAGATCTGGGATTTGCACTCTCATCCTCTGTAGATTACTAGTCAGTGAGGATTAGCTACATTGCTACATAGTGTGTTGATCTTGATGTGGATTTTCCTTAGTACCTAGGTTTCCTATGACTCCAGATTCATGCCTTTCCATCTAAGGATCAAGTAAATAGTTAGAATAAATATATTTTTCAATATCAACTGAGGAATCAGCTATGCTGGAGGATCTGAAGGGATAAGGGCTTTTTTAAATTGTCAATAATTTGAATATTCAAAACACTTGTTCTAGAAAAAAGCAAAAGGCATAAGAAAACATTATCCTTTTAAATCCTCCAGCATAGTTGATTCCTAAGAACGTCCGAGTCCCAAATGGGATTTGAACAGTAACTTCCTGAGTGCTGTTCAGGTTGTATTACTTTCCTGTAATGCCCCATTATCCTGTAATACCCCATTATCCTGTAATACCCTATTATCCTGTAATACCCCATTATCCTGTAATACCCCATTATCCTGTAATGCCCTATTATTCTGTAATACCCCATTATCCTGTAATACCCTATTATCCTATAATACCCCATTATCCTGTAATACCCTATTATCCTGTAATACCCCATTATCCTGTAATGCCCCATTATCCTGTAATACCCTTTTAT
>JAOBRD021088336.1:0-11245 GCA_027575215.2 Hydrozoanthus sils | reverse complement strand
TTAACCAAACTTTAGGGTTTAAAAGGCCCGCCTTGCGCGCCCGTGTTACATACTGGCGAGCGGTAAGCGCACGCGCAGACGTTTTTCAGCTCTGTTCCAGTGACTGAGGTCTGTGTTTTACCAGAGCCCGCGGTATCTAATTTCTAATTGCCAGCGCTACTCTTTCAGCTGAGGAACCGCGTGACTATTCCCGGAAAAAAAATTGATGTAAAACATGATGGCGCTCTTCGTATATAAAAACTGAATTTTCTAGTACAAAAATTCCTGATTCATGCACAAAACCGATAAGAGAACTACCTTGTGGAATTTGAGTTATCGTTAACAAGGAGGCTGGGCTCTGTTGTTCTTTGAGTCTTCTTATCGGTATATGCGTCAATGTTGTTAATTTTGAGCCACTGCCAGACGAATGTATAGTTTCAAGGGGTGAAGTGATCTCCATCGATGGAATGCACATGACCTTTTTCTCTTAGAAATTAGCAAAAAGACAAATGATGAAATGGAGACAAAAAAGACAAAAGATGAAATGAAGACTGAAATCATGTTTAGCTCTTCTGACCTATTTTAAAGTCTACATGTTAGATCAACACTAACCTTGTCTCAGTCTGTCAAATATGCTGGTGTTTACATGAAACAGGTGATTATTTAAACAGCGTAGGAGTATATACCCAAATAACAATGAACAGCGAAGAAGTGGAACTTTTGTCGGACTCTAAATATCGTCAATTCATTTCTGCCGTGGAGAAAGCTTTGAAAGGATTCGACTACACGACCGAGTGGGCAGACTTAATATCGGCGCTCGGTAAGCTAAACAAGGTATGTTTAACGAGACGTGGCGCTTATAAAAACAAAACAAAACAACCCCCGTACCAAACTCAAGTGTTTTTTCAATTTCGATTTTGTAGCTGTAATTCAGGAAGTTGAATGTAACCAGATAGGTTATCTGTTAAGTAATCGATGACTTACATCCGCCTCAAATCACATGTGATGCAGCTCTCATTATTTTTATTTCTGAGTTGCAGTTTGGTAAATTACTGTAAAGTCTTCGCATTTGCCCGGAAGGGGGGGGGGGGTACTTGACAAAAGTTTGGGTAGGGAATGCTGCCCTAGCTTTAAAACCTGACCCTGTTTATGATATGAGTTTTAGTTTTGCATACCCTGTTTATGATTATTGTAATAAAGTGATACCTTGTTTATGATATAAATGTACACTTGTTTAATAAGCAAATATTCATGGCTATCAAGTCTACAAATAGTCATTTATGTTTGTGAACATTCCTATTGAGCTCTTAAGTTACAACTTTCGTTAAGTGCCGTCATAACAGCGTCCTAAAGAACTGAGTAATTATATAGCTAACTGGCTGTCACATTCCACAGCACTGACAGCCATATGCAACATGAGTATCCTTTATTTGCAAACCGCAGTGGTTGTTGTATAAACAGTAGTTTGTCATCTTTAGAAAAGACAATGTTTATTTAGACAACTACGCCTCTGATCGAACAAAAAACCTGGCGTTGATCTGACTCCCGAGTCAGTCTTACCAGCCAGGCTCATATCAACTGTGGAACGATAATTAACAACACAAGACTTTCAATGCTACCCTTATTATGATGATTGACAGAGCAAACCTTTTTATGATAAATGGTAGGGCAAAATGCGTACCTAGTTTATGATAAAAAAGTAAAAAACCTGGCACGTCCCCGTACAGCCTTTTATGGGGAGTACCTCCCGGGCATATTTGGTGGAACTTAGGTGTTCCTGCCGCATGCTGTTTACTTGCTAATCTTGCTAACTATAAGTTGAGTGGAGCTTTTAAAATTATTTTTTATGAGTTATGAGAACACTTCCGTACATCAAAAAAAGCGGAAGCCAAATCGATATGAAAATCATAAGCTGTCTTAGTTTTAGATATTTCAACTTTTATTGCTTTCTGAAATGCAGAGTATTTGTTTTAATTTGACTTTTTAGAATTCAGTAAAACTTACAATTTTATATATCATAATCCTAACTAAAAAAGACAGAAATGCATGAATATCTATTAAAAATGTTTAAAACCCCCAAATTTTAAGATTTTTTTAAAATTAAATTTAGTGTATCTTGACTTGACCTTTAGTGGAATTTGTTCATAATTATACAATTACTACATATGTACACTATGGTATTTTCTGGACTATAACCCACAAATTATCTTTAATTTTACCTTAATTATATTGGAGAAGCTGTTGGTACCTACTAGTGTGGGTTAGCTTCTAGATTCTTCTACAAGTACCAAACTTGTAGTGTTTTCAATATAAAAATTTCCATGGTATTTTTTAGAATGTTTTAAAATTTTCACATTTCCCAATGAGTATCTCTTGTCTTTTTACTCTGAAGTAATTCCTAGTCATGGCTTAGTAACATTTCTTTCTTTACCCAAGGTTCTTATGGGCCACACAAAGTTCCCAGTTGTGCCGAGGAAGCTGACGATTGGCAAGAGACTAGCCCAGTGTATGCACCCTAACTTACCAAGTGGGGTTCATCTAAAGGCTCTTGAAACATATGACCTCATATTCAAGCGTATTGGTCCAAAGGGCCTTGCCCAAGATTTATTCACATATAGTGCAGGTCTGTTTCCATTGTTGGGGCAGGCAGCAATGTCTGTCCGACCAGTGCTGCTTGGAATGTATGAGAACTACTTTGTTCCTCTCGGAAAAGACCTCATTCCAGGATTGTCTGGTTTCGTCTTGGGCTTGCTGCCAGGAATAGAGGAGGGATCAGAGTATACTGAAAGGTTGGTCTTCCTTTGAAGTTTAAAGAGTATAACAGTCTTGGCCCACTACCCTATGTAATACTATTCCATGTTGTCCAAACTGTTTTAGTATTGATTTGATGATAGAAATTTAGGGTAGGATCATATTGTAAAAGACATCATTTTTGTGTCCTGACACCATCATAAGTTCAAAATATAATATTTAATAGATAATAAGGATATCTAAAATGTTCACAGTCCCTAGAGGTTTGGTGAAGAGTTTTGCTTTTTTCCAGTCACTTTGAATTATTATTATATGTTATTGCCAACAGAAATAGTATAAATTATAGTATGTTATATTACTGTCAGTAAAGATCATTATTAATGAAATTATTTTTCTTATATTTTAGTTATTTTTTTAATGATTTTTTTTGTTGGACTAAATGATTATAACATGAGCTTATAATAATAGAGTGCTATTTATGAAATTGTACATCTGCAACTGTAAAATAAAGAAAATAGATGTCAAATATAATAAAAGCCCTTTTTAACCCTTTCAGCCCCAAACACTACAAATGTTGTATTGCTAAATTCTCCCAACTAGGATTCATACTTTTCTTGTAGGCAGTTTGGGAGCATTTAGTTTTTCATCTTCAGCAGATTACCTTGTTTGATCAATTCTCATTTTCTTATAACAAAATGACTTGTTTTGTATAAGTTATGTAAGGAGAAGTTAGATGTTGATAAACTGGCTGGGGCTGAAAGGGGTAAGTGCCTATGACATGAAGTACTTTGTTAAGTAAGTGGATAGACCTTTCTAAATGAGGAACAGCGGTGAAAAAACTCTGTCAAAATCTTGTATGGTTCTTGAGATAACATTTGTTTCGAAATCTGTTGCCGACCCTTAACCTTTCAATGAACTCAAACCAAACTTGCACTGATGATGTATGATATGTTTTCCGAATAGTCACAATTTTCCATTGTCATAGCAACAAACTCGGTTCCAGGCCCCCATTTGTAAAAAAAAACAAATTTTCTGTTATTTGAAAAGCTTTCACGAGGCAATTAAGTCAAATTTTGGTTTTTTTCTTTTACATGGTAAGAACAGAAATACTTGTACAATAAGTTACAAAACTTCTGGTTTGACAAAAGATCCTCAGAAATTCAGAAATTCTCGTTTGGAGCCTGGAACCCAGTTTGTTGCCATGACAATGAAAATTAGTGGCTATTCTAAAGAATACCTTGAGATACATCATCAGTCCCAGTTTGGGGGGGGCACAGTGGAAATTTTGATAGTTTGTTATAAGATCTGAAACTCCTATTCAAAAGTTATTGTGGTTAACCAAAAATTTATTGGGGGAGGGGGGGGGAGCCTGGCCCCCCTAACCAAATTAATGGGGGGAGGCAATGCCCTCCGACCCCCCCCCCCGGTTCTGCCACCCATGCACACTATTTTACTCCGACGTTAGTCAGAATGTCAGTATTTGTCTCTTTTTATACAGTGTTAAGCTTAAACATTTTTTTATTTACATCTTACCAAAAACAGTTTTTTTTGACATAGTCATAGTTTAAGTTAGATACTAGGTAATACCCAGGCTGCAAGGGGTTGTGGAACTAAATTGAGTGTAGGAAAAACAGCCGATATTGTTATTTTAAGTATTGTCATATATAATGCCAATTTTCAAACCTAATATCAAAATCCACATCAGAAATAAATATAAATGTTTTAAGCAGAACAAGTGAAAAATGCAAAGGAGATGGCTGTCATTTCTACAACACGTTCTATATAGGCTGCTATAGTTTAGTTCAGTTGTACTTTTCAAAGAGTGTAGTTTATTTATTTGCTATCCAAGTGAATGGCATACTATTGACATGACTGGCAGTTGACTTGTTTAAAATTGAGCATGCCCATTCAAATGGTACCATACTAAATGGTTAATGTATTGTTTTGTTGCTGTCTTATGCTTATTCGTATGCTAGACTACTCCCATAGCCCTTTTGGGCCTGTTTATTACCTACTAACTATTGTATGTCTAAAAACCAACCTTTTTAAGGAATGAAATGCAGAAAGCATGACTGCCTTTATGTAACCAAAAGTGCTCTGTCACTCTCATGGCCAGGGCCCTTATTTCTTGCATTCAGCCGAGAGAAGTGTAGGTTCTACTTTACTTGAACTGCATGGTTGAACTGGTTTTATAAACCAGTTTTCAAATTGGTTTGCGTTGCAAAAAGAGTGAGGTGGCCATGCATTAATTTGTTGGAAAAAGATTGTTTCAGATAAAATTTTGCCAATTATTGTAAGTATTTTGAGTCCTCATAGGCATACATATTTTGAAACCTTAACGTTCATTCCTTTCTCCACAACGTTTCTGTTTGTGTGTAACGCTGACGTAAATTTCTTTGTCAGTTGTGGCAGGCTAAATAGTAAACAATTTTAAAATAGTAATCTCAAATCGCATGTCATGCCTTGGCTAAAAGCCGCCTTTGATTTGAAATAGGTGACTGTATACGTATACTTTAAGTCTGGAGTGAATATTTGCACAAATTTTCCATTTGGTGTATTTTCAGAACCATGACTCTTCTTGAAGCAGTGTGCCACTGCACAGAACAGCAACAGTTCTATGGAACTATGTGGCTGTGTATCCAGGCCTCTTCAGCTGTCCGTCTTCCAGGCACAACGTTCATTCTATCGCGAGTGAGCAAGAACAAATCTGTTGACAATCAGCAGTTTGTTTTTGGAAATGATCTTGACATGATGGTAGGTTTTCAACTGACATTGAGTGTTTATATGTTTAACTTGTTTTCTTTTAGCTTTTTAGTACTAATGAATTGAAGGTCAATAAATGTTTTAACAAGCCCACAGGGGGCTTATTTTTTTCTTGGCTTTCTAGACAGGGGGGGGGCTTATTAGAGAGGAGGGCTTGTTAGAGTTAGGGACTTATTAGAGTTAGGGGCTTATTAGAGAGGAGGCATATTAGAGAGGGGGGCTTATCAGAGAGGGATGGGGGCTTATTAGAGAGGAGGGCTTATTCAAAGGTTGCCACTTGCCAAAGACAGAAACAAAACATGAAGTCTGGGTACCAAACAGATTCGAAACTGTTCTTCCTCTGGCATTATAACCAGCATTAGTACTATTCCAAAACTAAAACAGATAAATTGCAAAAATATACTTTGACACAATACGTACTATGTTTCAACTTCTTTGCTATCATGTTGGGATTAGAGAGGGGGGCAGGCTGTCCAAAATTGCGGTAACATAACGAGCATTTCTGCCGCGTTACCGCAAACTCGTTTTACTGCAACTATATCTCGTTACCCCCAAACGAAATATCGTTAACTCAAAGCAAAGAATTGAAAATAAAAGTTATATTTTAAAAAAACGCTTATGTAGAGTCAACAAGAAACAGTTTTATGTTTACAATTGATTTTAAAAAGTTCTTATTTTGTCAATATAAACTTGCATGACGGTCTGGTTTTTTCGTAAAACCAGTAACTTGCAATATGGTCTCCAGGCTCTTTATTCCACGCACTCGCATGTTGCGTTAGCGAACCTTTGATAGAGCACAGATGGTTTTCCCTTCAGCCATGACACATGGCGCGAGTGCGGCTCAAAAAAGCTTTAGCAAATGGCCTTTTAAAGACGATTTTATATACAAAGTTGAATAAAGACAAGTAGTTTGGGCAAAACACAAATTCTGTTCATAAATTGATCGGGAAACCTATGTTAGTGAAGCAAGCTGAAGAGGGAAAGGGAAAAGGGAAAGGGGAAAGGGGAAAGCACTGAGGGGCACTCTTAGTTATTTCGTTGACATAAATTATATTCATCGGGCAAATTTTGCTAAACATGTCAGCGATACCATTTCCCTTCATTCATGGGCAAAAAGTTGTGTAGGCGGAATATGTAAAACGGAGAAATCAAAACCATCAACATTGGCAGCTGTTCAATCTCGTGCCCGCATCGACATTCTGCTCAAGAACAAGAATAACGAACTTTATCGTTTTTTGTTCACAACGGTTCTTACTTTAGCAGAAGAGGAACTTTCGCTTCGGAAACTTGGCCATCTGATTGAACTGCAAAAGAAAAATGGGTTGAAAGTACCCAAATCAAAGGCAAATAAGCGTATGGCAAGAGAGATGGTGGCAATTTTGGCCGAAGTTATTACCAAGCTTGTGGCAGAGAAAGTAAAGGAGAGTCAATTTATGTCTGTTGGAAGTGATGGTAGTGAGTTGCGTAAGACTAGAGATGAGAAAGAAATGGTTAATGGAAAGGTTGTTTGTAGAGGTGATTTTGGTGTCAAGACGCCGGTGTTCTTGCTAGCCAGTAAAACATTAAAGGATTTTGGTGGTGCAAACACGTGCGGTGTATTTAAAGCAATGTCAGCAGCATGCTCAGAATACCTGTCAGAATCTGAAATCAAAGAGAAAGTTGTGTGTACATGTCGCAGATGGTGCCAGTACAAATTTTGGTGAACACAACAGAGCTCTCACACAGTTTTGCAGTTGCATTGCATGAACCATCGACTAGAACATTCCATAAACGATAGCTTCGTTAACGCCAACATGATTTGGCAGTAACGAAATTTCGTTTTCGCCGCATTCAATTTAGAACAGCCGGGGGGGGGGGAGTTGTTTAAAACTTAAAGCCCTAGATGGGGGCATATTTGAGAGGAAGGCTAATTAGTGTTTACTTTGAAAGAAAGAAATGTGAAACACATTCTAGCCTTTAAATAATGACGTTTTGGTGCAACAAAGATGCGTGGGCAACTGTTTTTAAAGACAAGAGACAAGACAGAGCTCATTGTTTTTGAAATATATTTTTGATTGTTCACCTACTGTAAGTTGTCCAGCTTGTTCATTCCAGTACCCATATGTACCTGCAGACAATCGATATTTGATGGTTGACTCGCACATAAACACATTAACACAGTTTTAAACTTTATAACTTTATTATTTGCTTTTGATAGAGTCTTGGTTTGGGCCATCGTGACCCGTAGGTTTTATCATGTTATATATAGCTAGCTTTTGTTCTTCTTCTCCCACATACTCTGTAGTATTCTGTAGTTCTTGTCTTCTTTTCCTCTTCAGGGACAGGATCTCTCGGCAGTTCTGCCCTTTTCAGGTGAATATACAGCAAGACAAGAATCGACAGAAAACTACAGAAAACGTGGAAGAGAAAATCAAACGCTAGAACATGATCAATAGTTTTCGATTTTATAAGACTTTTTCCTTGTAACACTTTGTAATTCATTTCGTAAGTGGTACATAAACATGATATTTAACTTAATTTTGTCACATCATTCACAGGTCAAAGCTGTATGTTGTTGCCTTGGTGACACAAATGTCCTTGTCCAGCGAAACGGCCTTGACTTCATTCTACTCTTTTTGCCACTGAACTCTGAGCTGCTTCCAAGACGGCTTAAAGGTCAGGTTACTGAAGCGGGATTAGAAATTCTCCTCCGTCGTGATATGTCACTCAACCGCCGTCTCTACACATGGATACTTGGCACAAATGGGAACAAAACAGAAACTGCTCCAATTCGCACTGACAGCGTTAGTAGTGCAGATGATCAAGAGGAGAGTGAAGAGCAATCATTTTTTAGTCTTTATTCTCGACATCTCGTGACAAGTGCTATGAAGAGGCTGTTTCAGCAGCAGTTGGACTGGAGTGGTATGCAAAGTAACGCAGGTGATGTGACTGATAGTTGTACAGAAAAAGAAATTAGTCAAGACACACTGAATAAATACAGCAAGTTAACAGGAATATAGGGTTTAGTGAAAATGTTAAAGGTAAAGTCGTGCAGTTATATAGCGCCTTTCCATATGGATATATGTAAGGCACTTTACAATGCAAACGTAGGCGCAATAGACAGCCGCTTCACACGGTCCATGTATGCTGGTGCTCATTTTACCGTTCTCCGAAGGATGTAAAGCTTACTTTCTGTAACATTAGTTTTTTCCTCAACCTTGTCACCAAATGACCGTACCGTTACCTCAACCTTGTCACCCAATGACCCTACCGTTACTTCAATCTTGTCACCCAATGACCCTACCGTTACCTCAATCTTGTCACCCCCGCAGTAACACTGCTGTTATTTTATTTCATGTTAGGTAAGAAAGCATTAAGACTGGGAATACTAAAGCCTTTTCGAATACTACTGACTCTTCTGGATCGGCCAGAAATTGGTTCAGTTATACTCGAGGATGTATTACTAGAAGTATTTAGAGCGTTACAATCACGTTGTGCATCACTCAAGGGTCAAAACGACTGTGCTGATGATCTGCAAAGACATGATTCAATTGAGAGCATTGCCAGTACAGTCAGCAACTCACGTACCAGCAGCTTCATGGAAAGCTCTAGTGTGAACTTTACCTCATCCAACAAGGTGCCGCTAGTGGAAGAACTAATCAAAACCTCCAATGTACTTTTCAATGTATTTGAACCTTATTTTATGTGGCAATATATTGCACAGCTTATCGTCGAATGTGGAAACAAAGCTGAGAAAAATCTAACTGAAAGTCAGCTAGACGAAGACTCTGTTGCGTCAAGTACAAGCTACTCCGAGATATTTCATCTTACAGACTTCATTCTGGACAACGTTTCCTTGGTAGGTTATAGTGAGTAACGAAAATAGTGTTTAGCTTCATAGGGTTTTAGATGAAAACACTAGTAAGAAATATGAAATGGTTTCGAATTACGCTAAGGCATACTCCAGGTCCTTGAGTCGCCACGATTTAGAGCGACTTTTTGCGACTTTAAGCAACTTATTGCGACTTAAGGCGATTTAAGGAAAAATGGGGTGAGAAATGACTGCGACTTAGTGCAATTTAAGATGATTTAAGGACCCAGAATAGGCCTGTACTAGGAGTGTATTGCTACATAAGTTTTTATAGCGCTAAAGTTCCTTTGTGCTTCACTAAAAGGTCAAGATAGTGAGGTAATATAAAGTGGTTTCCCTATTTACATAACCAGATGTTAACACGCGTAAGGTTGGGAAACCATGCATTTTTTGTGTCTTTTATAAAATAACTAAGTTCAACAAGTGTCTCTTCTTGCAATGAAGGAAAGCTAGGAGTTTGTGGCCTAGTTACTGTTCGTTTTGCTGGAATACTGTTCGTTTTGCTGGAATACTGTTCGTTTTGCTGGAATACTAGCAAAATCAACATCCAAAGAAAAATTAGGTATATATCTTCTTCCATTACTGGACTCCAAACGTGTGTGTGTGTTGTTAAGTGGACTTCTGGTTGGAACAGTTATAAAAGTTCTTGACGGCTCTGTGAATAGCGCTATACGTGTTACGGTTTGGCGTGAATTTTTCCCAACTTTTAGTGGATTGGTTGTATCCTATTTTTGTCCAGGAAGCTGAAGCTGAAACTCAGACTGAACATTGGCCCGAACTTCTGCGAAAAGTGATCACCGAGATGACAACAAGATGTAAAGTCATGAGTCTGGTGGAGATCAAAGAGGGTGTTGGCCTGTGCTCCAAGCTTCTTTCTAAGGTGATGCCGACAATGACATCAGAGCAAAGCCGATCACGAAACACAAGCACTGCTGAAACTTTTGACCAATATCAATTCGAGGAATCACAAGAGGAGGCATCTAAGAAACCATTACTGAGCAGCAGTGAAGACTTGGAGAAAACCGCCAAAGAAGATGAAAAAGAAAAGTCTTTCTCTGATGACAGTTTGTCTTTAGAATCTGAAAAAGAAATCGTGGAAAAGAAAGTAATAAACAATGGTATTGAACAGCGAAGGAATTCAGAAACACCTCTAAATAAGGGATCAAAAGAAGAAATTCGTTCTAAAAGTGACAGAAGAAAGTCGGAGACATCATCTTCAGCCAGTAGTGAAGGGGTTGGGGATAAGATGGACGAGAGAGTGGTCAGAATTTTGGTGGCAAAAGGTAAAAAAGACGAAAAAGTAAATGAAGACAGCATTCAGGATACACACGAGTGGTGCATAATACAGGTATGTGATACTCTAGTTCTGTTTTTTTCACTAAGCTACCATGTTCTGTTATGGTAAGGTGGGCGCTTAAGCAGTGGTGATGGCAACAAAGAACAAGGGTTCAACGAGGCACAAAGTGACAAGTTGACTATTAGGTTCATAGAAAACGACAACAAGTAGTCTAATAGTTTTAGTACAAACTAAAGTTGGTTTCTACTTAAACTATTAGACTACTTGTTGTCGTACACTAGTTGTTGTACTAGTTGTAAACTCGTTGTTCTACACTAGTTCAAGTGTACTACCTTCCAATTTAAACCGATATGACGAGTGTTAAGGAATCGGCCATTTTTTTGTTCAAAAACACCGGTAGTTTCGCTAATCGCTGTCTATTTAGTAAACAAACCCCTTCCGGCGGCTGGTATATCGGAGGATAATGTCTGCGGCTGATAGATTGTCCGAAAAACGAACAGTTGGCCGAGAAGCGAAGCCAAGGACATTATCCTCCGATATACCAGTGAGCCAAAAAGGGGTTTATTTATTTTATAACCCTCCCAATGATTCTTTCCTCGAAAAAC
>JAOBRD021088228.1:0-11245 GCA_027575215.2 Hydrozoanthus sils | reverse complement strand
ATTTACTCCTTTTAGTTTTGCGAAATATCAAAAGCCAGTTCAGTTCACGAATCAATGTTCAGTTCATGAGTCAATGTTCAGTTCACGAATCAGTGTTCATAAAACAGACGATCAAATCTCTATGTTTGAAATCACGAGCGCTCGCTCGCATCATGCCAAATCACTTTCAAACTCTTTCGAGCTCCACTCCAACTGATTGCTCACGTGATAGGACACGCAACGACCACGTGCATATATCACAATATAACAGACATGGGCCAACATGAAAAAAGGAAAACATCTTCGATCTCAATAAGATCCAACAGATGGTTTAAAAGTCCCGCGTAAAACTGATATTAACGCTAATTTGTCAAGTTCGCGTTAATTTCATGGCGCACGAATTTTAGGTTATAAGGTAATTTAATTTAAACTGCAGTTTCTTCAAACAGCTTATACTTTTAACCTGAAGATGAGCTAATACTCGCAAATATTTGTTTTACCTAGTTCAATTATATAAACTTCAGTGGGATACTGCTGATAGTGAGTGACATCAAAATGATGAAGATGGTATCCTCACTCACACCGGTGATGGTACCAAATTTCAGCCAATAAGTTTTGAGTATTTTCGCGCGCTTATAAAATGTGCAAATGAGGTTACACTGAAATTTATTTGATAAGATTAATATAAAAAATGGTTGTCTGGAGATACAAATTTTATCTTCTTGTAGTTGCAATTCGCTGTGCTCACTCGTGAGATATCACTTCACCACTTGAATGAAAATAAAATTCATATCTCTGCGTGGCTATGTAACAGCCACTGTTTTTCTTATTCTGGTTTGTACCTCCTAGGAATGGTCAGCCCGCCTGACTGTGGAGCGATCACGTGCCATCAAGTGCCCCAATGTTGCATACCAACTGGTTGGGACAAAGAAAGTTCAGCAGGTGCTGGCCACTCCGGGGGTTTTAGAAAGGTACCAATGAAAATATTGCCCTTCACCCTTCTCTGTATTAACTTAACTGTCACTCTTATCTTTCAATTGTTATCGTTATTTTTATGTTGAAATTTAGTTAAACCTCAATTTATTGTTTTTCTGTCATTCTAATGAGTTACGTGGCAATCATTTTGATAATTTCTTTTTACTCTGGCTGGAACCAACATCTGAGTGGTGAGTATTCATTTCCCCTTCGGCCAATAATTATCGAGTAAAATAAAAATCGTTGTGGTTGTAGTGGCCAGATTTCGTCATCAAGCTGTGTTTTAGTGTTTTTGCATTCTCACTATGATAATTATGATCTTTATGATAACGATCATCATTTTTACCATATTTAGTATGTCTGTTGTTATCGTTATCACTATTGTTACTTGTTATCGTTATCACTATGGTTACTTGTTATCGTTGTCACCATGGTTACTTGTTATTGTTATCACTATGGCTACTTATTATCGTTGTCACTATGGTTACTTGCTATCGGTGTCACTATGGTTACCATGACAATATAATTTAGGTAACTGGTCATCTCGTCCCATGGTCACGTCGCCCCAAGATACTGTCACCCCAACTCTAGGTTATGCCACCCCAAATATAGAAACTTAAATTTGGTGCTCAAAAATGTTGCTTTGAATCATTTGTCACTAACTTCCTAGATTCTTATTGATTTTTAGATTCATTTCGGAAGATGAAAGAGTGAACAGAATAAGGAAAACCTTTGCAGGCCTTTACACACTTGATGAGGTAAAATACGAATCACACCTTAATCTTTGCATTGTTTTAATTTGTCTAGATCTCATTAAGAAACTTGCTTAGCGCTCTGTTTAGTATGCTCTATCATGCTTTGTTATTTCTCTTACGGATCACACCTTAATCTTTGCAATTGTCGATATATACAAGCCACATGCAATTTGTAACAGCACAGTGTTTGAAATTGGTTTCGAATTAAACCAAAGTATTACACATATTTGTGTTCCTGCGGAATTGCTTACTAAAATATTTAGTACCTTTCCAAAATGTTTTTCGGAGTAGTTTTCTTTCTATGTTTATTACATTTGTCGGCTGGAAATGGATAGAGGTAAAATACATTGAGGAGTTACTGAAGTGAAATCTTCAAACTAGTTTAAAATGCCTAAAAATAAAGTTTGACCCATATAGTTTCTGCTTAGAAACTTAAATTTTGCGGAGAATTACTAAGACAAAAAGCCTTTTTCAGCGCTAAAGCTGCAAAAACTGTTTAAGCTCATTAGACATGTGTGATGTCACATGATTTGAAAGACGGGAGATCAATCTCACTTTCCCGTTCAATTTCATGTGATCATCGTGAAGTTTGCGTGGCTGGTAGCGTGTATGAGTAAAAAACTCACTAGTTCGCTGTAAACACTAATATAGAGCACCTTAGAGTCCTTAGAAAACCATGTGACGTGATAAATCGCGTCGTATGTTTTGAATTTTATTTGCACTGAATGCACTATTTTGAAAGCTCATTTCGGGGATTTAAATGGTCATCTAAGCATTTTTATCCCTTTACAGTCGAATAGAAGTGTTGGAAAAACCCTTAGAGCTATAAAAGTACCAATGACAAAATGGCTTCAGGAGAACCTTAATTTAGCTTGGGTATCATTTTTATCTCAATATATATAAAGGCTATATTAAGTAATCGTTTGCAAAAACCTTTGACAAAAAACACCTAAATTTTCAAATCCTTTTAAGAAAAGTAGGTACGTTTTCTGAATGATAACATATTATATACCCAGGTCATAATGTATTTAAAATGTATGTTTTTATAGGGCGCAGAGGGGGATAAGACGGTGGAACTAGCAATGCGAGACCCTGACCGGTATGTGCTGAAGCCACAAAGGGAAGGAGGAGGTTAGTTTTTGTTCTACTCAAGACTGGATGAAGTCGCTGAACACTTTACAGCTTTTGTTGAGATAAACTTTGGGTGTAAAAGATTTCTCATCTAACCAACAAACACTTTTCTGACTTACTTTTGTGCCAGAATTAATATAACGCGAAGGTGTAACAAACCGCTTGGTTAATTGGTGCAGTAACATGTCTTTTCCAACTTCTGTCATGACTGCACTATTAAATTATTTACCAATTATTCCAAGAGCGCACATTGTTTATGAGATGGTTAAATAGCCAAAGAGGCGCAAAGCGCCGGGTTGGCAATAAATGACAGCTAAAACTTATACAGAACTACATTTCAGCTTTGCAACACTACACAGTCAGTTTCCATATATGGTCAATTTGGAATATGAACTGATAACCGAGATTGAGTGAACCAATCAGAATGCTAGAAACGCAATATTCGAGGTTGAAAATGTAATAAAATAGTACTAAATGGTTATACTGTTTTGATTCGTCTTTGCCGCACGAAATTTACGAAAGTTACGCAACTGCAGAAGAAAAGCCCGAAAAACTCTTGAGCATTTCAGCGGAATTCTCTGAAACCGTTGCCTCCATGACATCGGTGCAATGCAATCATTTTTGTTAATCTGTTTCTCTAAGTGTTTAGAAACGGGAACATTTATACCCCCTAAATGAAGCTGACGCCTTCAGCACTTGCTCAGCAAACTCTCTCAATCTTTGGAAAACCACAAACTTGACTGAGTCTCTGCCAGTAACACTAGAATGGTCATGCCATAAAACCAGTTAACGTGGTAAAAAAATTCTATCAACCTGATGGAAAATCTTGCTAACTAGTGAAAAATTTGTAAAAAACCTGGTGAAGTTTCAGATTAAACCAGGTCTGCTACATAGGGGTGTGTTTTTCTTACTTCGAATCTCATGGAAAAAAAAATCCAGTTTTCCAACAGCGAGAATAGTGTTGTTTCTTGTTCCGAGTTTCTTTTCAGGGTTTCTTTTCAGGGCTCTCACGTGTCATGGAAACCATGTAAAGTCATGGAATTTTGAAAAAAAATTTTTTCTGACTTGGAAGGTCACGAAATTTTTGTCAGAGAAATGAAATATTTTAATTTTTTGGTCACGGAAATACTTTAAGTGTGACAAGTTACGGATGAAAGATATTTGTATTCAAAAAAATATTTATGAGAACCAGAAACTGAACAAGTCGCGAAGTGCATGAAATAAGTACCGCCTTCTAAAAAGTGCGGTTTCACTCCGGTTAACTGCATGACTTCTTATTATCGTCAGCAATCAAATCTGTTTTACAGAACGAGGTAATTTGACTGTTTCGTTTGTTAGTGCAGCGAGTCAAATCGTACTCAGGACTATGAAGACACTTACAAAACATACAAACGATGTAGGGTATTTATTTTTTTGTTTTATTTTGTTTTTCTTCGCATTGTTTAAAATGCCGGGTAAATTGCCGTTTTCAAGTTGCCTGGTTTCAAGAGTGATTCTTAGTTTGCCAAAAGGTTAAGCACAGCAATTTATTTTAAGCAGACAAGCAACTTGTGGAAAAACATTTCTGTTTCTTGAATATAATCCAGGCAGGTGTAGAGAGTTAAATTCGTTTTGTCCTTGTGCAACACATTCATGGCATTTGTGCTTTTGTGACCAGGGAACAATATATTTGGTGAGGACATTCCCAAGGTGCTTTGCAGCATGAAAGACGCTACCGAAAGGTCGCAATACATTTTGATGGACCGCATACGTTCGCCAACCCAGAAAAACTACATAGTTCGCGCAGAGCTTGATAAGATTACCCCAAGTGACGTCATTAGTGAGCTAGGGATATTTGGCATCGTTATTGGGTAAGCAGAACAGTTTTTAGACATTCGACTGAGTTTCCACCGAGGTCAGAGAATAATATTTTTCTCATTTCCTTTGTGTGAGTCTACATGCAGACCCTATGCAAAAATGGTAGCGATTTAAATATTATTTTGTCTACATCCAATTAGCCCTACAAAAGCCTCGTGTTCCTGAGTTAAACTTTAAAAAGAACATGTCACCCAAAACGAGGCTAGCAGGGCTAATTGAATGAAATGATATTGAAATCGCCGCCATTTTGCATCGGGTCTATGGGTTTCTTTGTTGATGCTGTAGACTTTGCGAAACTCGGGTTACTCGTATCTCCAGTGGCAAGGCCTCACAATGAAGCTATAATTTTATATTGTATTGACATATATGCCACTGGAGGACACCAGTCATTATTAACACGTCTCTGTTTTGTTTGTTGGGTCTTCGAACTACAATGAAACGCCGCGAAGAAGAACCTAGGATTTTGAGAATTTACTGGCAGAAGTTTATCATTTTGATACTCCAAAATATAAGCAGAAGGTTAGGCAAGGAAAATTCAACCTTTTTCTATGAACAAAGCGTAACTAGGACATAATAGAGGGCAAGCATACCAGATATGATCGAAAAGCCAAACGAGAAAGGTGATTTTTTGTAAACCTCTGTCGTCGATGTAGCTAAAAGGAACCCTCCACTGTGTAATATTCTTGGTTTTAAATAAAACTGCTGTAAGGGAAGAAGTCAAAACAATGTTATTTTTGAGGAACCCAATTTTGTTGGGGGAGGTGGTAGGTGGCGGCATAGACCCCCTACCCCACCCCTCACCACTTTTTCAGAGCTCGATTTCTCAAAACCTGATTTAGGGGTACTGGTTTTTATTGTATTATGGACTCCTCTCCCCACAAGGAAGGCGCTGGTCTAAACACTTTATCAATACCTATTTTATTGAACATGATATTTGCTCCTGAAATTCAGCCTTTCTGAAAAAAGGTGATGGGTGGCGGCACATAATACCCCACCCCCCTAAATTGGGTTCCTAGGAAGTACCATTGTTTTGACCTTTTCCCTAAGGTCTGCGTCCATATCTGCAGCTCAAGTTTGATAATTCTGTACATATTAACAAACGCCAAGCAATTCATTTTGATCAGTTCCAAGGTTTGAGTTTCCCGCGCATCACCACAATATGACGTGTTTCGGTTGCAGTGCCAGTCTCCACTCTCGATGAATACAATAGCAGTGAACGAGAGGGGGTCTGGCACTGCAACCATAACACGTCGCATTTCAAAGTGGCGGCGCGCGGTGAATTCAAACCGCGGAAGTTTACAAAATAAATTGCTTAGCGTTAGTTATATGTACAAAATTATCGATTTTGATCTGCTGATATGGACCTAAACTTAAACAGGGGCCCGCACTATAAAAGGGCCTGAGCCAGGAGCTCATTACCTTCGACAGTTTTCACTCAATCCCTGAAGAGACAAGACATGAAATAAGCGGAATATTCATTTGTGAATTTTTTTCATGTAATGATTTGAACTAATCACTTCAGAATCATAAGTTTAACAGAGGGAAATAATAACGAAACATAATATTCTACAGTGGTAACAAAATGCTAGCATTAAATACGCGAAGCTTGGACGAGACACGTGTTATAGGCTTTAATGAGCGAAACGTACAGGAGTTGTGACAACTTCGCCGAAAAAGGTACTAAAGGTACAATATTCTTATTTGATACTAAGAATGTTACACAGGATTCCTTTAGGGTGTCTACTATGGAAAACGTCATACCTAATCTTTATCAACCTCGTACCCAGGCTTTTTTCATCGGGGAGAATGAAAATCCTGGGTACGAGATTGAAACATTGCTTGTTTATCTAACTATGCATTCATAACTTTTGCTTGTCTTGTAACTTTATTGTAACTTGTAGTTTTATTTATACACGATACAAATTAAAAATGAGGGCTTGTTTAAAATTACAGAAATGTATAAATTATTTAAAATAGTAATACAGTGTCCTTCCTACTATTTAGTAAAAAGTTAAAAGCCTGCTTTCCATGTATGCCGTGCCCAGAAATCGAAATAGTTTCTATAACTAGTTTTAGAGGTACTAAGAGACTCAGCTTGACGAAGGTGTTTCGGTAGGCTGTTCCACAACACCGCACCACTATAACTGAAGCTATGTTTAAGATGTTAGCTATAGGAACAGCAAGTTTGTTCTCAGTGTCCCTCAGTACATAGTTAGTGATGCCATCACGGTCTACAAACGTTTTTCTAAGATAGCCGGACCTTAGACTATGGAAAGATTTGTAAACTATGGTAGCCATGTAAGCGCGACATCGGTCAACAAGCTTTTTCCATCCAAGTTTGTCAGAAGGCTAAATTAGCATCATTAATAGAGCTGATTCCTTTGTCTATTTGAGCAAAGCCAAGATCTTGCTTAGTTCTTTATATCTAACTTACAGAAAGGGAACCTACACTCCCAATTTTTTCCCCATATTTAAGACCATCTGCTTAGGAATCCAGAAAAGGTAATTTTTATGGCGTCTCATAGCCGTATCGTTAAAGGTAGTTTACAAAACGTGCAAGATGAACACTAAGGGAGCCGCCATCTTTGCGCCCGCGATATAATCCGTGATATCACAGCGTCCAATTGCAATTCGTTA
This sequence comes from Hydrozoanthus sils, assembly GCA_027575215.2. Classification (NCBI taxonomy): domain Eukaryota; kingdom Metazoa; phylum Cnidaria; class Anthozoa; order Zoantharia; family Hydrozoanthidae; genus Hydrozoanthus; species Hydrozoanthus sils. The sequence continues at coordinate 3,911 of JAOBRD021088228.1, read as the reverse complement.
TCGAAGAAATGTAAGCTTTTTGTTAAGTTGCGTAAAAGGAAAACGTTTAGTATTCTACAGGATGATTTTACGAAAAATGCTTGCAACAAAACAGTCCGGACAAGGCAATAGAGCTGGTTCTTTTGACAGTTTGACGTTGTGACGTAGAACGTCAGTGCAACATGACGGCCTCCGTGGGATTGAATAGTGTTTTCTTTACTCATTTTTGCAGAATGTTAGAAAAAATTGTTTTAGAAAGTATATTTTTGGAATCCCAAACTGATGTTTTTAAACTATCAAAAACAGTTTTGGTGTGCAGGTTCCCTTCAGTTCTTTTTGTGCCTGGGGTGCATAAGGCCGAAGTCAATGTTCTCCGTTTGAATCTACCCTGTGCCATCTTCTCCATGGAACATGGCATGTGTAGGATATGCCAAAACCATTCCCATTATATCTAACTGGTTATCGTTTTTTTCTTTCTGTGCACAGAACGAATGAAAGAATCCTTGTGAACAAGGAGGTGGGACATTTGCTAAGGACCAAGTCGTCCTGTCACGATGACGGTGGCGTGGCCTCGGGACGAGCGAACTTAGACAGCCCCTTTTTGGTCTAACCTGGACTCTTTTTGGTTTGGTAGAGCCCTATTTCCAGCCATTTTAGTCAACTTAATCAATCCATATACGGTGATAGGTGTTTTTCTAAAACTATAGGTTTGTACAAAACATAAAAATCTTAGTATTTTTGTTCACAACACGCTGCTCTTTTGATGAAATCTTTCAGTCCCAACCAGTTTATCAATTTTAAATTTCTCCTTACATATTTCATACAAAATACGTCATTTTGTAATAAGAAAGCTGAAGTTGATCAAAAATAGATGACTATCGAGGATGAAACCGAAATTCTCCTAAACTGCTAACAGGAAAAACATGGGTTTTCGTTGGGAGAATTTAGTAGTGCGCCATTTAGCGCATTTGAGGCTGAAAGGGTTATGGGACTCCTAAAGCAAAAATACTAAAAGAACATATTTGCTGTTAGAATATAAATCAAAAAGGTAAAAATTTTGTAATAGGTGTTTTAAAAATCATATATATCTGTTGGTATTAGTTAGGATGCTCCGTGAACTGTCCATGTCCAGCACGTGCTTGTGTCTAAATACATGGCTGTAGGGTATTGATAATTGTGAAACTTCAAATGAATAAAATAGAAGTAATCACGGTTTAGTTGTGTGCGTTCGACATGTATCACTGCATTGGACCTCTCTGTACAATTCTCATTTCCAACCTTGATAACTATGGACTCATTGTGTTAATGAATTGAATTTCACTCCAGTGGGCCTCTCTCTACAACTCCCATAACCAGCCTTATAACTATGGATTCAAACGATATCCACGACCCACACACAATTAATGACATAACGAATGAAATATAAAATCGCCGGCTAGGCAAAATCATATGACGGCTCAATGAGAAGCATCCGTAGAGAACCAAGATACAGCCGAATGAGCCAAACTCAAACTCTGTGTATGGGTCGTGGATATCGTTTGATGGCGTTACTTTTAATAGTCACGTCGCCTTAACGCAGTTCACAGTTGCCACTTATAAGTCAAAAGAAAAGAATTCTGCAGATTTTTGAATTCTTTCGGTGTCGGTAGCTCTAAAATTAAATTCGTTCAGTGGCTCGGCAAATCCTTTCTAACGGTTTATAACAAGTATTTGCCGCGAACATTAAACGAAAACTCGGTGAAAATGGCAGTAGCTAGTGTTTATTTGTCACGAACAGTAAAAGGCAATTCGGACGAAGCAGTTAACAGATCACGCTAGCAGCTACGCTATGAATCATAGCGTAGGGAGCAGCCCAAATTACAGGATTTCTTTCCTTCCTAATATGTTCTTACGTATACTCTGCTTTCTTTAAACCGTCAAAGTAATTTTGCTAGAAACTGGCTTTCGCGAGCGTTTGTTTACGCATGCACGGCCCACATTAGTCACCATGCCGCCGCGGTCATAGGATCATGAAATCGAGGCGTTATGTGCCGAGATTGCATCAGGATTGAGCCCGCGAGCAACAGCAAGATTAGTATTCTACAGACTCATATTTTTTGGCAGAAATGGCAAAGTCGTGGGACGTGTTTTCTTTGCCAAGGTAACATTTGGAACACAGCAAGTTTGGATCCCTTTAGGTGACCGATGAGATAGTTTAGTGGTTTCCCGAAACTTGCCTTGAAACTAACCTGTCTTTTTTCGGCCACTTTCAAATGCCAGTATGCCACAAATACATGTAACTTTTGTCCGCTTTAACTAAAATGATATCAATATGAGTGTCACTCTATTTCAAAATTTATTGATCACTTTTTAATTGTTCTATTTTCTTTCTGGAAGTGTGGGGACAATTTCCCTTTACCTTTTGGGAGGATGGATACGCAAAAATACCGTATTGCTTTGGAGGCTCTAGAAATTAGTTTGTTTATATCAAAATCTTTTCCCTCTCAATCCCCCTACTCCCCTGATGGTATACGTAATGAATACAGCCTAAGCCGTACTGATTATGTAAAGCTTGCGCATTGTCGATTGATCATGCTACTCCTGATGAAGATAAAGGAGAGCAAGGCAACAACTAACACTGGTCACATCTTTAATGACGAACTTACACACCAAATGAATGTCCTATGATTGCCGTAGGGATTGTGTAAGAACATAAATAAGAAATATATATTTTAAAGTACGTGCAAACGCACTTATTTCAAACAGCCTCATTCCCAACAGTGGAGTATCTCACAAGAAAGTGTAAACAGAAATTAAGTTGAAATGGTGTATAATTCGGGCATGGAAACATGGTTCAACATTTTGATTAGAATTGTACGAAAAAAAAAATGCAAGCATTTTAGACATGGAAAAAAAGAAGAACTAGAAAAACTTAATTGTCAGTTTTAGATTTTTAATTTTCCAAAACTGAGGCCTACTTCAAGCAACGTGTTTCAACCGTATCGAATTTAATTGAATTTGATCCGGTGCTAATTGAACTGGTGATTCAAACACATAATTTATTTGCCATACTATCCGATGAACGGAAGCGAAACGCCGAATTGAATTTGTACACAACTTCATTTTCATCGAATTTAACTCGTAAATTTAATTCGGTGCGGGTGAAATACCGTGTGTTTGACGTAGGCCTGAGTTTTTTAAGTCAATCTTTTTTTTATGCAGCCACTTCATTTTTAGTTTAAGTAAATTTACATAAACACAAGGAAGCCTATACACCTATTATAAAGAACGCCTTTTTACAATAAATTGTTTTCAAAATCCTTCTTTAATGAACCAATTTTAAAGCCGGCAAAGAAAGTTGTTGCTGTTCTGATGAACTATTGTAGGACTTCAATATAAAACTAGACATAAAGTGTTCCAATACCCTTAACGGCAAAATGAAAATTGAGCACATGTACAAAGAATTAATATAAAGCTATTCTTTAAAATATAGTTTGGCAGTTGCCGTAGTCTTCCATTACTCAGCTCTATACGGCTCACAAGAAAAAAGAAGAGAGAAACAGCACAGTGTTCTAGAAGCTAAAATGGCAATCAATAACACAACCAGAGGTGTGTTTCAAGTTGACTCGGCAGCAGAAGCTATTCAAACGAGTCTCTGCTTTGTCCTCATTATTTCAGGTACGCTAGGAAACGGAGCCATTTGTTACCTTATGTTGCGTTTTAAGGCTCTTCGAACGGTTCAAAACATTTTGGTTGCAAATCTCGCTGCCATTGATTTTCTAAAAATCGTTTTCATCGTTCAGTTGTTCACTAACTATTATGTTTATAATACTGACTCTCTTGTCACAACCACGACTGCCTCGAGAATCACATTTCTCATCTTGTTATTTATCTTTCTTAATTTTACTGCAATGCTTCTACTAGCCCTGGATAGATACTTGGTTACTGCGCAT
>JAOBRD021088118.1:0-11245 GCA_027575215.2 Hydrozoanthus sils | reverse complement strand
TTTTCAGAGCTCAATTTCTCAAAACCTGATTTAGGGGTATTGGTTTTTATTGTATTATGGACTCCTCTCTCCGCAAGAAAGGCGTTGGTGCAAGCACTTTACAAATATCTATTTTATGGAGCATGATATTTGCTCCTGAAGTTCAGCCTTTTTCAAAAACAGGTGGCACATAATACCCGACCTCCCTAAATTGGGTTCCTAGGAGGTACCATTGTTTTGACCTTTTCCCTTAAATTGCCGATTATCGAGTTAAGTTTTATATGCCTTACTATATTCTTTTTTTACTTAAAGTCTGCATTGTTTATTCCAATGACCGCTATAGCAATTACGTTTATAGTCGTTCTTTTATATTTAGCCTTGTCTTGTATAAGTTGCTGGTTCTACATGAATGTTTCATGACTATGATAAATGATTGTGATACATTCGAGAAGGCTGAACTGCCAGATCAGTAATTACTTACCACAATAAAGACTTAAGTTTTTATGGAGGAATACAGTTCTAGCTCGTTACGCGCAATTAGTTTCTATTAAGTATGTGAGTCACAAACACAGACCTCGTGATACACTTGATCGAGACCCGAGCAGAATCCCAGTGAAAAATTGCAATGCGTTTTGCACAAAAGCAGAAAAGTACGAAAAATCGTTCGCAAATATACTGCCAAAAATGTAACAAAGTTAGAATTCATTGCTATGTAAATAAATGTCATTTTTACGAGGAAGAGTTGAAGCCGTATCCAAAAGTTTGTCAAAGAAAAATTAAAAGTAGTAGATCTATGCAGAGCTCTTGAAATTTCACTCCTAGATTGATGAGGAAACTATGGTGTGGAAAAGGACTTCCTACAAAACACAAAATCTACAACAGACTACTCCATTTAAAGTATATTTCAGGGCAATCAACTTTTTCTTTTTCCCACTTGTCCATGGTGCAAGTGAGATTTGAGTTCCACTTGTCCGAAGGAAATTTCACCTGCCCCATACAAAGCTTATGAGTATTCAGTTTATAGGAAATGCGAGTTGATTTAAATCGTCATTCGGTTCAAAGTTTGCCGAGCGAAGCACGCCATATAAATTCGCAGATAAAGGAGTGTCTGTTCACGCACCGTGAAGTGTTGTCTCATAATTGTATCTGTTCTAATTCAAATTCTTGAACTTGAAATTCCCCGAGACTGAATGTGACATATTTGTTTCATGTCAGGGTTTTGTACTTCTCAATGACAGACCGCAAGCAAGGATAATTCATTTTTTTGATAAAAATCTGTTTGTTTGGCCTTGAGAACTCTAACTTCAGTTCTGACGGTCTATTGATTCTAGATGGAAGCGGCTTCAGGAAATAATGAAAGTTTTATTCTTACGAATTCGAAAATTTTTTAAAGAGCCATTCTAGGGTCCTTTAAGCGATCCCAGCTTAATAAAGAGCTACTTTAACCGTGAAAGCATGCAACATCGCGAGAAAACATAACTAACAGCCAGTCGGGTTTATATAGATGTCCGGATCCATTCAATCTGAACCAAAATCTGGGAGACATTCGTGGCTATCGTTATAGTTACAAACTCGTGCTACACGTGAATCTTAGAGAACCTGGCAGAATTGAATCCCCGGCCCCGTGAAATAATTCCAATGTGTTTGTATAAAGAGAGAATCTGTACGAAGAATTATTCATATCAGTACGTAATATATCTTTAGAGACTTCATTTTATATTTCAAACCAATTGAATTTAACCATGAAATATGTTACTGTAAGTTTATTTTTATTAACTAAAACAACTCAGAATCATTTAATTTCGGGTACATATTTTAAAAACTCCGTAATATCGAAAGTCTCAACATTATTTGCCCCAATGGGCACAAGTATACCCTCCTAGAGCGTCTTGTTTACTTTTGGTGTACCACGATAGCAGACTCCTCGAGCTTTAGACTACCACCACCACTAGCTTTGACTGAACCGAACTTAGCAGATACGTTCCTAAAATGGAAAAGACAATTTCAGAACTATTTAGAAGTGAGTGGCACTGTGAACAAGCCGGAACCGAGACAAACGGCGATCATTTTACATTGTGCCGGACCTAAAGTCCAAGAAGTATATGATAAATTCCAATTTGAGGATGATTCCGAGCGACGAGACTCAGCCGAAGACTTATCAAAACTTGAAGAATATTGTAACCTCCGAAAAAATGAAGTTCTGAAAACGTATCGGTTTTGGAAAGTATCGAAACAGGAACCGTTCGACATATTTTTGACTGAATTATACGCCCGTGCAGAAACATGTTATTTTAAGGGAAAGAATGATTCGAAACAAAATTGTATTTTCGACGCAAGAAAAACTGCAAGAATTATTGCTCCGTGAATCAGATCTTGACCTTAAAAAATCCATCAATATTTGCAGAACGCTCGAAGCGACAAAGCAAAGCACAAAAGAAATGAATAACACTGAAGAATTCGATCGTAAATAAATTAAATAGCGCCGCAGCTTTCCCGCGAAAATCCCTTGCGAAAACACGTGCACCACTTGTAACAAAACAAAGGCGCATCCAACTTCCAACATAGAGGCTCAGCCAAAATCATTAAAGACTGCAGCTTTTGTGGGAAAACCGACGAGGCTGTGAAAACCAAAGGTTTCGCGTGGAATAAAATCTGTAATCACTGTAAAGGTAGAAACCATTTCGAAGTTAAGTGTAAGAAAACACAAACGTTAGAAGTGTTGAAACTGAATCTGACAACTCAGACTCAAGCTGGTTGGCTACCGTAAATGTTAATGACAAGGAACGTCTGACTGCTCTTATGCAATATATAATTGTGATGTGAGATTTCAATTAGACACTGGTGCAGAAGTAAAAACTATCAACAAGAAATATTTAAAGAAAGATCAAGTTAAAGCAACCACTCAGAAATTTGTCATGTGTCACAAATCCGATCTGAAACCCCTGGAAAAATCCACTTTAGTTGTCACAAATCCTAAGACAGAAAAGAAAGTTGACGTTGAGTTTATAGTAGTGCCTAAAAACTACACATGCCTCTTAGGCCTGAAAACCATTCGAGAAATGAATTTGCTTACTGTGAACACTGCTAACTTTATTACTAACTTAAACACTAATGAAGTTCTACTTGGAGATCTGGGCGAAATAACATTTAACATGAACCCCAATGTTCCCCAAAGAGCACTCCCATCCCGAAACCTACCCTTGGCCCTGGAGACCGAGGTAAAGCAAGAACTAAACCGACTCGTGGAGACCGGCATGTTAGTGCCAGTCGACGAACCAACTGTATGGATAAGCTAGATGGCAGTTGTAAAGAAACCCAACGGATCCTTAAGAATATGCATAGATCCACAACCCCTTAATGAAGCGTTGCAGCGAGAACACTAAAGGCTCCCAACGCTTGATGATGTGCTACCCGGCCTTCATAACGCCAAAGTTTTCAGCAAGCTTGATGTGAAACAAGCTTACTGGCATGTGAAACTGGAGCAAGAATCAAGTCTACTCTCCACAATGATCACATCCTTTGGAAAGTACCTATGGCCTAGACTCCCCTTTGGCTTAAAAGTCAGTACTAAGTGAATTTTTTCAGCGCAAGCTTACAGAGGCCCTGAGTGGTCTACAAGGGGTGATATATGTTGCTGATGACATCATTGTCACAGGCAGTGGTCTTTCAAAAGCAGAAGCAAATGAATCTCATCATCGAAACATGAAAGCCCTGAAGTTAAGATGCAGAGACAGTAATTAAACTAAATGATGAAAAGGCAGCCATGAAGCAAACAGAGATCACGTTTATGGGTCACCTCATCACGAACAAAGGAGTCAGAGTTGACTAGTCCAAGGTCAAAGCAACTCTTGGAATGCCAGCACCAAACAATGTGCGAGCTGTAAAACGATTTGTGGCATGGTCCAATGTTTCTATAACATATAACGGAACAACACGGGAAGTGGCAAATATAAGTTTAACCTTTAACATCAAGGGCCACAGTGGGAGAGGTCATCGTACTCTACTGGAGAGCTACCACCCACCTCAAGTTGGGCAGTCCCCAGTCAATAAGGTGCTATCCCGTCATGACCTGTTTGCTCCACTGGAGCTCAGAGCAAAATCGACAAGCATACAAAAACCTCACACCTAGGAGAAGAAAGATTAAAAAATCAACACTAACTCTTTGTATTGCTTGTAATGCAACTGCAACGTTAGACTTTAGATATGATTGTCAAGAAGTCGAAAATTTCGGACCAAATTAATTGCCAAACTGTAACCTGACATTGCCTGCCTCTAGAAAACCCAACTACCTTGCATTGGCTCCATCAACTTCTTCTGGCAAGAACGCTCTATGCGACCCGAATAGAGGCGTAAAGGTTCTGCGCTTGGTTCTATTCCCGAAATAAATACCGATTATGGAGGAGTTTGACGTGCTTCCAACAGTAGAAGAACTGGACTTTGAAGACTGTAAAACCAGCACTCATGCAAACAAGTGTACAAACTCATTTTCCTTTGTTGAAAAAAGGGCTTTGTTCCTCTGCATATGCGGGATACAATCACTGTTACCCTGTAAGAGGGCGATTGCAGCGATTATTACAACTACTGTAGCATTTATTACTCAGTATTTTTTGGAAGGCTTTAAATTTGCTCGGATTTCACCCTGTCACTTGCAAAAGCTTGTATGATGCGTCAACTTTGAGTACCAGTGCTTTTAGGCCAGGCAGACCATGGCTGACATAATGTTCTCACTAAGTCAATAACAGGAAAAATTTAGGGAGCAGCAAAAGCCTCTCTCTACATTGCCTTGATAGACCTAACCAAGGAGATCGGTTTTGTAATCAGAAAAGGGTTCCGGCCTCGAGATTCTCAAGAAGATTGGATGCTTTCTAAGATAGCTGAACCTCATCTCTTCCTTCAACGAAAACACACAGTACAGCAAGCTTCGAAGGTGCATCATCTGAAGCATTCTCTGTTAACAGCCCTGTTAAACAAGAATGTGTACTGACTCCTACACTCTCTGAAATCTTCTTCTCCATACATTTAGTAACTGCGATGAGGGGTTTACCTCTACATAAGAACAGATGACACGTATGTCAAAATTGCCCGAATTCGCGCTAATACGAGAGTCAGTCGTATTCTCTTCCGCGAACTTTTTTTCGTCGATGACATGGCCCTTGTGTCTCACCCCGTGACTCATCTACAGAGACTCGTCAACCGATTTCCCTCGCCTACAAAGAACTCGGGCTAACCTTATACAACAGCCTAAAGAGACAAAGGTCATGATCCAAGATTTCCATCTGCCCCCAGTCATCACCATCGATTGACAATCCCTGGAAGTGATACAGACCTTCACCTATCATGGATCTACGATTTCCAAACCTGTAAATCTCGACTCGGAACTAAAAAACAGAATTGGCTAGGCTGCCGGGTGCAATGGGCCAAGCTAAACAGCAGAGTTTGGAACAATAGGAAGCTTATAGAGAACACTAAACTACAAGTTTATCGACCTGGCTTCTGATCTCAGTTCCCTCCTCTACAGCAGCGACAGTTTCCACTTACGGTGCCTGAGAATTAAGTTATACATCCAGGATAGGATGGCGAAAACTGAAGTTGTTGAGTGTGCAAGCATCTTAAGCATATTCGCAGACCTTAACAAAAGGCAACTCACATGGCTGGGCTACCTTCAATGCATGTACCCTGGCCGCAGTCCAAAGGACCTATCATATGTTGTTTCATTTGAAAAACCATATTTTTGTTTGCTAAAAGCCCAGGCTATTTATTTTAGTTTCTCAGCGTTTAATTTCCAGATTTTTGCCAATATGTTGCTATTTCTGCTATTAAGCAAGTCATAATAACTTTGTGATTTTTGGCATTACAACTTTGTACTGTTGTAATACAATTTTTCAATCACGTGACACGAAAGCTGCACTCATCTCTTAGCCAACAGAATCAAGCCTTTTTATGTTTAATATTATTAGTATAGGTAATGGCATGTTTTGTAGTGATGTTTGGAATGAATAAGTTTTCAAAATTGTTCGCGAGTGCAGCGAGTGAAATTTGGGACAACTTTGAAAACATCACTTGTGGTATTTATTACAAACATCACGCATAAAATATGCTACTATTTGTTTATAATAAAGTTTATAATAAAAAGGTCTAAACAAAATCTTTCTATAAACAAACCAGTGCCACGAGAGCGGCAGCAGATGTGTGATGCCACAGTCACAGAGTCAGTTTACGAAACTTCATCGAGCCGGAATGAATTGTTTTGCCTACAATGAACTTTGGCAAATCCTTGTCTATGAAAGTATTTTTTCATACCGACATTTTGTAATTCTTTTCCATTTTTGATCAATGCGCCAAAGTTTAGTTATGTAAAAAAATTGCAGCGGTGGCTTGCAGGAAACAACTTTGTAAATCAAACAAACATATGCTATAACAGCAGTTCGTATTTATGGACATCTTTACTTCAAAGTTTTCAATTTACAGAAAACGTGAATAAAAATTTTGAAGCAGCGGCCTGAAGAAACTAGCTGCAATCTCGCATGAAGAAGCGTGACAAGCGTACTTCAATTTCACAGGCTTTACAGATAATTTACTGGAAGTTTCGAATTCGTACGTACCTGTAGCTCGAAGAAACTGTAATAAAAGCTTTTTGACAACTGACCTTCTTCAATCTTGTTGTCGCTTTCAACATTGTCAGATATAAGGCTTTCATTTTTTTCAACCGAGACGCTTGCAAATGTTCCACCATTTTCTCAGAAGAAGCATTTGTTGCCATAGTGATTTTGAAATACCACTCTCAAGCGCTTTAAACATCTCTATTAACGATAAATACCACTCCTCTAAACCAATAAAATTGCAGGATTTTATGGAACTACATTATAAGATTAGTAATTTCATGCAATTAATGGTTGCAACGAAAAGAGTCGGGAACCATATTTCGTTATGAGTCTTATATATTTCCAGAATATCTTGATGATTATGTTGCTAATAAATGGTGATGATGATTATGATGATAATGATAATGAAAGTGATTATGATTGTGATGATAATGGTAAAAATATTAATGATGGTGAATATATGCTGGTGCTGATGATGGTTATTATGTTGACAGAGGAGAAACAATCTACTTACTAGACACTTGTTCGGGGCTTGTGGATTTCGTGCTCCAAAGAAACCAATTAACCCTGTGATTAATCGCTGAGAATATGAAACGTGCAACAACAATATTAGTGTGAGCAGAAAACATCGAGAGATATTCTGTTTCTTAAACAGCAATGGCTACAATCAGAAACGTTTATTTGGAGGAAAAGACATATGAGAAATTTTCAAACTATTGTTTTCGTAGATTGAAACATAAAAAAAGTAAGAAACATGAAGTTTGAAACAACGAAGCTACTATTTTTCGCTACAAACTCACTAAACAAGTCGCCTTTTGGTGTTCGTGCAATTTGTATTACGGAAATGATAACCAGTTGCAGCGAACCTAGTAAATACACAGACACTTAAACATGAAAATGTTGTTGAGAAGCTGTTTCTGGCAACTTCTGCTAAAAATTGTTAATTCGAACTGGAATCATTGGAGAAAGTGGCTGTCTGCATCGGGAATAGGTTCCCGTAAACAAACAGTCTAATTGGCAAACTTTAGCGAAACACTTCATGCGACAAGTTTTCATTTGTGAGTTTTTGTGTGCACTCGTGGTCGACTTCCGTTCTTCAGAGATTGGGATTGGGTTTTAAAATAGAAAGTTTTAATTATAACTTTAAATGCTAAAGGAGAAGAAGGCTTGATAGAGTGTGCGGCTCACTCCGGCCACTTCTTGAAAACGGGAATTTGATTAATTTGCTGATTAAAATGACGCGCTGTGATTGGTCAGTTTGAAGCCAGGAATTTCGGCGGCTGTCGTAAAAACGACTATATAAATCCATGATGCACTCGGGGCGGAATAAATGTTAAGAAACTGTATATTTGACCGGAAATGCGTAGTTGTGTCGTTGAACAAGCGAATTGACTGTACGAGCGTGTTCTAGTGCAGTTGAGTGTTCACATCCGCTTAAGAACGCCTCAACAATGACCAAATTTAAATAAACAACTTTTAATTTCAAACTTGCTCCAATGTTCTGTACTGAAAATCTCTATGTAAGAACCTCGATACCTCCAAACAGCAAGGTCCTAGCATGAAATTTTCCTTTAAAGATCTCATAGAAACAATATATATGCTATCATATTTCTAGACTTCATGTTACTAGTTTTTCGTGTTTTTAGACGGATGATTTAATTTTGTACGTTGCCCTACGGCTGTTGGTTTCCTTTGACAGAAACGGTTTCCTTTTTATCGCTTTTTATGCTTCCTTTGTCAACACACATTACTGCATAATACACGCTTTTTTTTATTAGAACAACTTTATAAGAACGAGGCTCAGATTGGCCGAAAATTAAGAACAATTTAAGAACAAACTTAGGCTGAGCCGCTGAAAAAAGTGAAACTGTTTCTAGTTGAAACTTTACCAAATCTTGGAATTTACGTTCGCAATGCAGTAAGAACACCAACAGAAGCGCACCGTTTCTCCGTCAGTTTATTATTGTCCTTCATTGTCCCAAATGGTACATGTATTCATGCCACTTAAAAGGTTGCTCGTCCTATCACGGCACTAGTTTCAACAGTTGCACATGTATACCTTTTTGTTTTGATTTCTCATCACTCATAGAAAAAGAGCAATTGAAGAACAATATGAAGCTGAAATCGCCGAAAAATTAACAATGAGGCTCAGAAAAATTTACTGGTTCTTATTAAAAAAAAAGCGTGTACTTTGGAGTTAACTAAAAATTGACGAAACAAAAATAGTAGGCGAGAGCGGTTTATTTTTAAATCAAGATTTTGTGCTGAATTTTTGGCAATTCAAAAGAACGAATCCAATATTCTTAGACTATATATGATCCTTTACCATCCGACAGTTTAAGAAATACATTATGAAAGTCAATCCATGGAACAAGTTTCTAGTTGAAGTTAATGAGTTTCGTTAAAGACAACAATGAAGAGGGATGATCGAAGTGTTTATTCGATCATCTCTCTTGTTTGTCGTTTTTAACGAATCTTGTTAACTTCCCCAATTTAATCAGTTTTAAGCTATATAGTATGTTATGTGCTTATATAGAACAAGCTCTGTTGAAATGCAGTTTTCGCAATCGCCAATTAAATTAAACTGAACTGAATGAAATTGTGGCGTAAAATAGATCATCATTCTGAAATTGTCTTCTTGAAACAAACTACCTGTTGTCAAAAATTGTATCTGTGCTTTACAAGAACTCGTACGTTAAACAATTATAATAAATATCAAAGTCGAACACTCACCCAAATGCCAACCCATATTCCAAACGCTATCACTGAAGTATACCACGATGGAATAATCAAATCGAGAACACCAAATACAATACTTAATGGTCCAAGCACAATTTCGGCAATTGCTAAGCCCCAAATAGATTTTCGGTGGTAAGCCATTTTGGTATCAAATGCCAGCTTTCAACATGTGTACCTTAAGTTCTTTAACAAAAAACCGGCGTCGGTAGCTTGAAACTGAATAATATTTTAACTAATGACGTCAGTGATAGATAATTGGCACTCCTCTTAGGGCCTCTTCGTAGCTATTTAAAACTATATATAAAAGGAAGAAATATAAATAAAAAACTAAATTACACCTTGTTGGGTTTTAAAATTAAATACATAAATGCTTAAATATACCGTACAATTCTTATCTGATTTACTATTAGTATATACTTTTCAGACTGATATTCTTCGATTACTTTTGAAAGGACTCGGCAGGCGTTCGCTCCATTAAAAAGCATGACATCATTAACTTTGTTTGTTGAACCCATCCAAGCGCTGTAAATATTATATAGATTTAAAAAAAATAAAAAAATTAAACGCCTAAAACCTGGTTGTATTTTAATACAGCGGACCAGTCAAATCTATCGTTTCAAAGTTGCAAGAATTTGCAACTTTTTGACGTTTTTGACGCAGCCAAGCTTATATATTGACCAATTGTTCTACATTGCGGAATAAACTTTAGTCGTTTTGAAAAGCCTAAGTTTAACCCTTTTTAATGTACACGTGTGTTTGGAAAATGCATCCTTGACTTTGCCTCGCGTTGTAGATGAACAAAAATAAACAAAAAAGCAAAACTGTTTTCGTGCATCGCATTTAGACTGTTTTGTACATTTTATGTTGTCTAATATGCAGATCGTGTTACTTCCTACGTTTGAAATGTTGCTAATTTAAGACTACCACTTAAATCGAGATTCAAGATTTCTTGTAGTCCCTCTTGTTTCGATGACTGGTTATTGACCGAAACTCGTAAAATTTAAAAGAAAACCCCTTAACGTCGATCTCGACAAACTTGAGTACTATCAATAGTGTAACGGAACCACTCAATAATTTTCTCGCTAGCGTTGGATCAAGTCGATTTTAAAATGTTTAGAGTAAACGTAGTTTGAAGATAAATATTCGACAAGTTATAAAAGTCTAAAGTGAAGATTTAGCTTTTTAAAAGTGCGTATACCTAGTAACGTAATAGTGCAGAAATTTTATTTATTGCAGTTTTTGTAGTTTTAACTTTTTATATATTTAATAAAGTTATCAAAATTTGAAGATAATTTTGGTATAGTTTGATATCGTTATCACTGTAAACTGCTGCTGCAATTCTACGTTATTTACTAATTATTTATTTTTTCTATTAATCATTAGTAGTGTTAGACGGTAGTTGTTATTTAGTATCAATAGCGTTATATAAACTAGAAGTAATCAGAGATTAGTGAAGTGCGTTCAACTTTTTCACTCAAGTTCTTACCATGCCACCACGGTCACAATGACATGGAGTCGAGGCATTATGTGCCAGGCAGTCAGCCAGACGAAAATCGCTCAAAAACGGATGGCATCAAGCTTGAGCCCACAAGCAACGGCAAGATTAGTATGCGTTCTCCTTCGCCGAATGCAATAAAGTTATCATCATTATAACTCTTATTATAATTCTCATCATTCTTCTTCTTAATATTGTTATTATTAATGTTATCACTGAAAATTGCTTACAGCACTGGCAGATGTACACGTTATACCGTTGGATGTTATTATCATTATTACTGTTATTGTTTTTATTATCATTATTATTGTTATCATTATTATTATCAATATTATCATCATCATCATCATCATCATTCTTCTTCTTCTTCTTCTTCTTCTTCTTCTTCTTCTTCTTCTTCTTCTTCTTCTTCTTCTTCTTCTTCTTCTTC
>JAOBRD021088008.1:0-11246 GCA_027575215.2 Hydrozoanthus sils | reverse complement strand
AATTCACCAACAGCGAGAACAAAAAAGTTAAAAAAATGACAACTGGAATTATGTGTAGCTTGTCCTTTTTTATAAAATGGAAGCCAAAACAACGATTTCGATGCAAAAAAAGACAACTACATTTGCTCAGTGACCGCTTGTTATTCCTCAGCTTAAACTTGTTCACCTAACACAAAATCAAGTGTCAACAAGCCGTCAACAAATTAGAACCCAGTACTCTGAAGCGTGGAACAGCCCCTTTAAGGATGAGCCGACTGTTGACCACTATCCATGAGATAAAATTTTCTATTGTTAATGAACACCTGATTTTCTTTAACAGGAATCCACAACATGCTGTGCCTATATTCAGCTGCTGTGACAGAGAATAAAATCTTGTTCATATCAAGCAGTTATTCTCTCCTGACAAGTGCCACTCAAGCCTTATTGGCCCTAATGTATCCTCTCAAGTTCAGGTAAGTGTTATCAGTGTCTGTTTACTGTGTACAGTGTCACAGGAATCCACAGCATGCATTTTATCATTCAATCCATTTTATCTCCCCATCCCAGCTATCCCAATCCATTTTATCCTCTCCCATCTCATCCTACCCTATCCCACTTATCTGAACCAACCTAATCCTATGCCATCCAGGCCTGTCCCACACTATCCCAATCCATTTTATCCTCTCCCATCTCATCCTACCCTATCCCACTTATCTGAACCAACCTCATCCTATGCCATCCAGGCCTGTCCCACACTATCTCACTATCCTACCCTTTCCCAATCCATTTTATCCTCTCCCATCTCATCCTACCCTATCCCACTTATCTGAACCAATGTCATCCTTTCCAGGCCTGTCCCACCCTATCTCACTATCCTACCCTTTCCCAATTCATTTTATCCTCTCCCATCTCACCCCACCCTATCCCACTTTAGCTGAACCAGCATCGTCCCATCTCACATTATCCCAATCCACCCAACCCTATCCCAATTCATTTTACCCTCTCCCTTCTCACCCAACCCTACCCCACCTTATCTGAACCAACATATTCTACCCACAGACATCAGCCTTAGTATCACATTCCAACCCATTTCACCCTTTTCTTGCCTATCCTGCTCTCCTCTGTTAAAATTGTTTGCTTTTTTCGATACTCTAATTGTTATCAATTTCATAGTTTGTTATTTCACCACCTTGCCTTTTTTCTGGATTATTAGACTCTACATCTAGAGCAGTTTCTAAGTAAAAGTGAAGTGCAGCTCACATTGAGTGAATGTAATAGCACAGAACTTGAGTAAATAACTTCGCTTAATGATCACCTTTTTTTAAGAAAAATCATTTCTTGCCAGCCCAAGACTTTTTCAACTTGCTATAATACAGCTGAGCTCCTCCTCTAAAGATTAACAGACTCAGTTACTTGTTATTTTTGTCTCTAGCTATGTGTATATTCCCATCCTGCCAGCAACACTTTTGGATTTCCTGAGTGCTCCAACCCCATACATAATGGGTGTGCATGACAGCTACAAGAACAACATCCCAGAACTGGTATGTATTTGTAAGTTAAGGGACAAGGGATGATACAAGCTTGAAATCTGTAATTCCTAATGGCAAGATTGGAAACCTGTTATTTTTGTTGGGCATGTAATTGTAAGGCCTACTGGTGACTCCAATCCAATGAACATCATATCTCTCCCCAGGGCTTGAGACTGACAGTAGCCAGTCAGTTTTGGCTAGTGGGTTTTGGAATTTCTTTAAAATAGGCAAAATGGTTAGTGAAAATTTCAGACATTTTTATAGTGAAAAAAAACCAGGCTAGTAGAAAACTGGTTTTGGCTAATGAAATCAAAGTTGTCAATAGTAACTGGGATAGTGAGCGAAAAAGTTAGTCTCGAGTCCAGCTCTCTATGATCTTTGGCTACGATAAAAAAAGTTGCGAGGAAGATCCTATTTCAAGGAGTTTGTGTTGCAGAAACTGAAAATAGATCAGTTTGTCAAAGCTTATTTTTAATGCAAAGATTTCAACCAAGTAGATAGCAACCCGGTATGATAGAGCTTGCAAGTAGTGCCAAATTGGGCACTAAGGCCAAGTGGGTAACAAATAAATTATTAACTAATACCTTTACACTAGTTAAAGTAGACGTGAATGCTAGGAGCCATGGACAGCCAGAATTAATACCAATGTTAAAAGGGAAATACTTGCTACTTATGTGATCTTAGTGCCCACAGTAATTTATTAGAGGCTGCAGTTTGCACTTGCAGATCACTTGTAATTTATTTACTTTATATTCGATATCCTGTAAGGCTTACACTTAAAATTTTGCATGTTGGAGATAATGAACATTTTCTTGTGTTGTTTTTAAACAGTCCGATGTTATTCATGTGGATATCGATGGTGGTCATCTCTTTATACCAGACACAATCAATCTTGCAGCATTACCGGAACCATTTCTGGGTAGGACAAGACATGAGCTTAACATGGTAAACAAGTTTGTATACCATATTTGACTGAGTATTCACCCCCCCCCCTGTATTAACGAATTTGGGAATGGGCACTTACTTAAGCATGGATACTTTGAATTTTGATTTTTCTTGCTAACAGACCAGTGTGCCCTCCAAATTACCAACAAAATGACAATCAGTTCTTTTACGTCTCACCTCAGTCCATCCAAAACTGATTTTTAAACATCAGTAACTGAGTTTCTGTTGAAAATGCTAGCATACAGATATATTAAAATTGTTTTTTTCTTTTCATTGTCCCATCATCATCACTATTATCATCATCAATATCTTTTTACTCTCATGATCGATGTCATCAGTGTTAACTGTTAACAATAGCACTATTAACACTACCGACGATCAAAACTGTCAACATCATCACCATTATCAGCTATCATGATTGATGTCACTGTTAACACTTTTATCATCACTGTCACTATCATCATCACCATTATCACCAGCAATGTCTTTTCACTCTCAAGATTGATATGGCACCATATTGAATGGACCGAGGTGAGACACACATGATCTGATTCATTATAAATTGTTGTTGGTATTTTGGAGTGGACTCTTAGCAAGAAAAATTCAAAATTCTACAAAATTTCATCTATGTTTCTAAAACTTGGCAAATTAAACCAGTGATACTTAGAGCACTCATTTTAAATCAAAAAACTGATTTGTTGTCATATATATATGCTCTTTTAATGAGTCAGGTTTTTAATTCTGCAGGTAATGAATCCCCACATTGTTATGGCCGATCATGCCTTCCCTATGTTGATGCCTCTGCCACCACCAGAATTACAGGTACCAAAAAACTTGATGGTGTTTTAAAAAATCTTTTGAGCCCAGACATTCTATCAGCCTCTAACTTCTTCTAACATAACACATACACATAAGATATTACAAATTAAAAATTAAAATGCTTTCAAACTTTTTCTATGAAGATTATGTGACCTTGTTGGGAGAATTAACAAAATAATACGTCAATTAAATGACTCTTGAAAGTGTTGATGATTTTGCTGCATACTTCAAGAGCTTAATGGCTCGAACAGAGATATCTCCCTAGGTAGAAAAAAGCTTTGATATGAATCATTTCAAATCTCCAAAACAAATCTCAGAAGAATTTTGACCCAAATTTTGACTTTTTTCGCTTAGCAGCAGCAGCTATTAGTTGTTTGTTGTGCTTTTGGCATCGAGGATGGAAGTTCTGATAATGACAGCCAAAAACAATTGAGAATCAGGGCCCAAACTTGCTACCTATAGGTGGTCAATGCTAAGTACTAAAAAATGGCTACTAAATTTTTAAAACTTGTAGCCATCTGGATTCTACAAGATTGTGTAAAAACTTTTTGACTGATCAACTAAGAGTTTTGTTTTTTTTATAAAATGATAAACAATTTGATGAATGAGTGAAGCTCATCTGCTTTCTTGGGAAAACAAATCTCATTTTTGATCAAGTTCTCAATTCCCCCTACATCATCCCTATTACCTCTTCATAACCATTGGGAGAATATATCATTTCATACAAAGTCACTTATGTTGTTTTTGCACTAGACTCTACAATTCTCTTGTGCACACAGGTACAGACACAGATGTAGTATGGGTTAAGAAGCCAACTGTCTAATTGATATAAAAAGTTAATTTCAAGCCCTGCAGCGTGTCACTATCTTGAAATTTTTAAAGTGACAAGCTCAGTTTTTAGAAGTTCTTAAGACTACAAGGATATTTTGTTTTTTCTCAGATTCTTGATCATGTTTTTGTTTTTTTTTAGGACAAAGAAATTCGAGCAATTTTCATTCGACTTGTGGCTCACTTGTACTCAGGGTACAGGACGTGTTTGACACTGATCAGGATTCATCCGAAACCAGTCATCACCTTTAACAAGGTTTGTAGAACTTTGGTTTCCAGTCCCTAGTGTCATTTAGTTTGAGTTCCCCAACTTCCACAGCTTTTCCATTCTTTTGGCCCAGTTGCATGTTAGCTAGCACAATAAGCACGTGAGTACTTACAGGTGTCACAACTCAGTCTTATTCCAAATTTTTGGAACGCATTTAATAATTAGTTGGATGAGCAGTGAAATGGTTAAATGAAATGACTTTATTGTTACTTTGTCCCCCACTCTGATGCTTGTGTTTTTTTCACTCCCAAAATGAGCTGTAACTGAAGAGCCAGTGTTTGTAACATTTTATTGAGTATTGATTGTCAATGCGAAAATTTAGAATTTCTTTATAAGAAGCTCTTGTAAAATGATTTTGAAACTTTTTTACATGAATTTTAGAACTAAAAATCCCATTTAAACCTTTTTCTGCAGTAGTCCGTATTTTATGGTTTCTTATAGACCTCAGTACGAACAAATCTTGAAAAAAAGATAAAGATCCATAAAACGCTTTCAGTTCAGGTTTTCATTTGTTAAAAATGTGAGAATACATTTACGTTTTACCTATGAATCTTGTTGAACTTAAATTTTGTACATAAACCTTTGTGTTTAGGAATCATTTTTAGAGCAGCGAGGAATGATCGGTGATGAGTTCTTCACCAAGATATTGGATAGTATTGCTTTCACATCATTTGTGGCCAATCGAGGCCCTCCATACCGGCCATGTGACTTGTTTGATGAGGTGAGTTCAGCGACTGGTCAATCAACCATGCTTTCTAATCTCTCCTTTCTTTTAATTAACCATTTCAGATTCATCTACATCTAACTTCTCCATAAATAACATGTTAAGTTATTTTTAATGAAAAAATGGAAAGTAACCTGTTTCAATTTCATATTAACAATTTTTTGTAAGTTAGAGTGTTTGATTTCAACCAAGATATGGTTTATCTTTTTTTTTTAACAGATTTGTGCTGAAATTGATGAAATATTGACATCCGAACAAGGGTTGGATCCAGAGATCAAGGAAAATATTCAGCATTTGGCACAGAAGCTCTTCCACAATGTAAGGATTAAACTAATTAAAATGCTGGATATGTGCATTTATTCTGTTGATAAAGGTAATTTTAAGGTTCAGAATGTGGGTTGGACTTAGAAATATAGGTAGGCTTCAGGAATCAGGAGGCCAGAATAATAAGGAAATCTAGTAATGTTCAGCTCCTTGAGAGTCTACATGAAAAGAAGAAAAAAAACAAAAAGCTTTCCCCTTGAGACACCTGAGACAAAAGACGAAGCGGCCATGTTGGTGCCCTAAACAAAAGAAATCATCAAAATTCTTTTGTTCCAGGGCACCAACATGGCCACTATGACGTCACGTGAAAATGATCTATTCGAAAATTTGAATTGCCTTGTACCACAATACTTATGAACCATTTTCGTGAACCACACCCAATACTTTACGAGTTAACGAAGCTAAACTCAACATATCCAAACCTTGTACCAACTACTTGAAAAGAGCAGTATGCTTCTTTATGGAATTCCTTCCTCCAGATATTTGTTGCTGTTCTTCACTTCAATACACACAAGTTTTTTTTAGCATTTGGCAATCTTGTAAATAGGTTATAGTAAATAGGTATTTCTTTTTGTATCTTTACAGTAAATCAGTAGTTGCAGATGTATTCATATATGCAATACATGCATCAATACTAAAGATTTTATCTTTATCTTGTCTAAGTAAAGCATGTGTGTGTGTATGTGAGTGGGCTAGCTAGAGTGTTAATGTCTACATGTTTTGTCTTTAGGAGCCACATTCTGAAACATCGGACAATAATGTGATTTCATCAGCAATGGTACCATTGAATTCGAAGCAAGAGTGTGACAAAAAGGTCTTTTTCCCCGTGTTGGACGAGTCAGTAATTAATCAGTTCATTGAGGAAGAAGAAACCAATGTGGCAAATATCCAGGTGAAACCACGAGAACCAATGATTGTTCCACATAGAAATACCTCATCGATGAAACAGCAACACTTTATTCATAGTCGAAAGTTGGAGGTACTTAAGGACTGTGTGGCATATATCTTTGACAACAAGATATCAGAGGCGAGAAAGGTTAGTCACTTATCTTCTTCGTTATCACCTTCATCATCACCACCGTCATCGACCCTGTTATCACCATCATCATATAGCCACTTTTATCATCACCAGCACCAACACCATGATCATCATCACCATCAGCGTAATCATTGCCATCATCATCTCCGACCTCTTTCACCACCACCTTCATCATTGTAATCACCATCACCCTTGCTACTGATGTCATCAGAAGTTTTGCCATCAATCCAGTATTATTCTACCTGGGAAAATTTTAGTTTAAAATAAAAAAATTAACCTAAAACAACAATGTACAGGACTACATATTTGTTACTTCCTTCTCTCTGTGTCAATTCATCTGATGCTCTTTTGTCCCCACATGGTGCCTGATGGGGGCAAAAGTGCAATTGATGCCCTCTTGCCATGGTTAATGTTTAACGTTGATGTAGTTAGCAGTCGATATTTTTGAAAAATCAATTATCTCATATATTTTCGCTGTTAAAGCAGTTTCAAGTTTGTCATGTAAAGTGTTTTGTTGATTTTTTAGCGTTTTTGCAGGTAACAGTAGTTGTGTGTTGTGCCATCATTCAAAGCAACTATGAAGCACTCAAATAGAATATGTTGTTATTTGAATAAACGCTGCGATAGCTGTAAGGGGACGGCTCCTTAATATAGAAGACATTTGTAAAAGTATCAAAGCCGAAAAAACTTCATATTGTTTTGGCCCCTTGTTCAAAGAGAATAGAAGATCAAAAAATTAATTTTCTAATCTCAATAGAAAACCATTGTGACTTCATCACAGTTTTTTTTATCAGTATAAAAACCATGAAAGCGTAAAACTCTATGTTTTGTGATTCCTAGGCATTACCATCAGTGCAGAGATCTCTGAGATCTAAAGGTGCACAAGTTGCCCTCTGCCATGAGTTGTCTTTGCGTGCCAAGCAACACCGCTCTGTATTAGAGCATGATCAGTTTGACTTAATCGTGAAGCTGATGAACACAGCTCTACAGGATGATTCCAGTCTAAACAACACTTTAGTAGCAGCAGCTCTCTTGCCGCTAACCTCGACATTTTGCAGGGTAAGTAAACATAACATTTCCATACCGATTCTATCCGGCACTGTATATCTCAAAGTGGAGGGTTTGCTAAGTGGTAGGATCTCTGCATTCCAATCATGGGTCCCTGGTTCGATCTCAGGCCTGGTTAAGGGTTTAATATTTCGGCAACCCTCTTTCCTGCTAAAGGCCACTCAGCTTTCCATTATAAGATTGCTTTATTGCAATATGCCTATCGTAGACTTCATACAAAACTACATCCGGGATATGAGTGGCATATTTCCCTGTTCCCCACTAGTGAAGATATCGCTGACGTCATTTCTTTGTTTTTTCGCGCTCGTTTCGACGCAAACAAACACTCATATGTTACAACACATGCACGTTGGCACGAACATATAAAGTTTATCTCCTCGTGGAAAAAAGTTTTCACTCGTTCGCTACGCACACTTGTGAAATCTCTTTTTTCCACTATGTGTTCGTGCCACCGACACATAAGATAAGTCATTTTGTAATGAGAAAATAGGAATAGATCAGACAAAGGTAACTAATTAAGATGAAAAGCAAAATTCTCCTAAACTGGTAACAAGAAAAATATGGAGAAAAAGTTTGGAGAATTTAGCAATATTCTAATTAGCGTATTTGTGACTGAAACGGTTAGAAGAAGTGTGCAAGAATAAGATTGCTTGATTAATTGTAATGTAACTATTGTTATGGCGTGATTTTACCAGAAACTTGCCACTGGAGTAATCCAGTTTGCATACACATGTGTGCAAGAACATGAGATCTGGAACAGCCAGCAGTTTTGGGAGGAAGCATTCTATGCTGACGTCCAAGCGCAGATAAAACAGTTGTATGTAGACGAAGAAGCACCTAAAGCAAATGCTGAGGACACCTCTGAGAAACGATTTGTTTCCAACACCTCACCCATGCCTAAACATCATAGTTTTACAGGCAGCTCAACCAATATTGGGGCCAAGACTAATGATAGTGCCGTTAACAGTCAACCACAAAGTGTTGGAAAACTTGCACAGAAGCCAGCGCCTAGTGCTCTCCGAATTGCCGCAAAGCAGGTAACCTTTTTATGTTTCGTTCAAAAACTAAATTTAACCTTATTTGCTTTTAACCAAGTATTGGAAAACTCTCTGATTTGCTACAAATAAAAACTAAATTTAGCCTTGATTGCCATCCATAAAGTATACCAGCACCAAGAGCTCTCTGATTTGCTGCAAAGCAGGTAATCTTTTTCCGTTACGTTCTAAAAACCAAATTTAGCCTTAAAAAGAGTTCTTTTCCTTGTAAACCTATAATTTAATGCATACACTAATTCCTCGATTAAAAGTTTACAACCGATTGAGTGAATTCACCTCATTCCTAAACCTCATCAATAACCGATGTCATCAATGAATTTAAAACAAATGTAACATTAAAGATATCTTGTAATAAAGGAATGAAAAATTTCAGCAGATATTACAAATGAAGAAGAAGAAAAAGAAAAAGAAAAAGAAGAAAAAGAAGAAGAAGAAAGTGGACACTAGATAGAAAATGGATTGATATTAACTGTTCTAACTTGTACACTTTTCCTCTGCAGTTGAAGAAATGGCCGACGATGAGTGACAAAGAAAAGGATTCTATGATATCGAGTGAGGAGAGCATCGTATACAGCCAGGCAATCCATTACGCTAATCGAATGGTGTACATTAGAATACCACTAAATGTCAGTGAGTTGATGCCACGCTTCAAGCCAAATCATGGAGTTACAGCAATGTCATCTTGTAAGTTATCGTTATCTTTTTTCCAAGTCTTTTGAGTAGTGCTTATAGTGGAAGGGTTGATGCAGTTGTAAGATCTCTGACTCACAATCCTGAGGATGGGGGCTAAGGTTAAGGGTTGAATATTTGGGTAACCTTCTTTCCCGTAAAGTTCGCTCAGCTTTCCATTCTCCCGGGGTTCGTAAAGTGGGTGCCAGCATAGATGGATTGCATTGAAGCGGTTGCTTTTTTTGGTAACCTGCACCAGATGGAGGATATATGGATTCAGTTATCAGAGATTTGAAAACATATCTGTCTGGATCTAAGGCTTCTTAAGTTTTGGATTGCGTTGTTCACAAGGCTCAGACAGAGATGAGAAGTCATAAAAGTCATTGGAAGATACAATTTCCAGAATTGTTGGGATACACGAATACTCAAAAGATGGGGACTTACATATTTACCCATAATTCCTAGCGCAAAAACGTCTAAAATTACCCATAAAAACGCAGAAAGAGATTCTGTAAACCTCAATTTTGACACACACAGTGTTGTTAGTACAAGGAAGAGTTTTACCAGTTGTCACTTTCCTTGAGTTGCTTTTAGTGGTGTAAAGTTTGCAATGCATTGTGGTAAAATGCACAGTTGCCATCTTTTTTGGAATGGTAGATTGGGAACATTCAGTTTCGCTATACAGATATATAGAAAACAAACTATAGAATACTTTGGTTTACCACCTGTCTGTTTGTCTTCCATTCTATATTGCTATGTTATATGCAAATTACCCTGTTATATACTTAGACTTTCACTCGACAAATCGAGCACTGTGATTGGTTGGTTCTTGGTCACGTGCCCCTGATCAAAATCAAAGTATCCCAACCGGGATACAATTGCGCAGTTGTTGCCTGCCCGCCATCTTTGTTTGTTTTTGCTATATGATTGTTTAAGGGAAAGTCTAAATATATAACAAAGCACTAATATATAACTCGACTTCGTCACGGGAAACATCGGGACTCGCGGGAAAACAAAACTAACTGTTTCCCAAGGGACTAGATACATTAAGTGTATATTTTTGTATTGAAATTGGATGTGAAAATCTTATGTTATTGTTACTGTGTGAGCTTATTTGAATATTCATTTACTTTCAGTACCAAGTACTGGTACACCGAGGAACGACCTTGAGTCTGTTACTGGACTGTACACGGATAGCGGTGTCATCAGCACAGCTGGAGGTACAAATCTTGCATTCAATTGTATCTGTAATAGATATTTTCAATATTTATCCAAGCAATCTCTATCGTGTGCTCTGATTGGCTCCCGTATCTCGTGATGTTTATGACTGTTAGTTGACTTTGAGGCGGTATTCAAAATTGGCGTTGTATTTCTCGTCAGTTAGAGAATAGGAAATGCTTTTAAACAGAACCATTCAAGCAAACACGAAGAGGGCAACAATATTTGGCTTTTTGGTTTAAATGGTTAAAACAAAACTTTGTTTTCCAGCCAATCACATGTCTGTTATATGACCAACAGGAAGTTACATTGACGCAGGGGGCAGCATTACTGATAGTTATGCGATGGATGTTGATGATGACGAAGAAGGAACCATTGCAGATCAGATTACTAAATTTGTCTTGAAATTTGTTGACCGAGTTGGAAGTGAAGCCGGTATTAAGACAGAACACCTCAAGTCGTTATATGCCATGATTCCTGGTAAGGCTTTCATACTATGACTGTAGGTTTACAAGGGCAATGAATAATCTCATTTAATGCCAATTTCTTGACTTGATTTGACACTCAAGTAATCATGAATGGTTGAAGAACGTTATAATCGTTTTTATCTAGAATGTATTCAGAGTGAAGATGCTGGATTCTTGTTCATATTGCATGTTGTTGATCTTTATCTTAGGGGCCGACCAGTAGAAAAGTGATAGGGGGGTGGGGAAAATGCAAAAAAAAAATTCGCGCAAAGAAAATTTGGTAAAAAAAAATTCCTACAGGTGACAATGACCAA
>JAOBRD021087902.1:0-11246 GCA_027575215.2 Hydrozoanthus sils | reverse complement strand
GTGAACGGCATCATGAGTACCCCACGAAGAAGTCTCATCGGCAGTCTTTACGGAGAAAAGATGCTGCTGACGACCCCTCTTCTCCAATGGTACTTGGCTCACGGATTAGAAGCCACCCGTGTTTATCAGGTGTGTAAACATTATAGTTTTTAATACACAAGAGAGAGATAGTACGCCATTTGCTGCTCGTTCATGTTATTTAAAGGTGTTTGTAGAGCTTAATATATTCATGCCAGTCTTGAAGTGAGAAATGGAGAAATGTTTTATTTTTTTCTGACAGGTCATCGAATATACTCCCAAACCATGTTTTAAACCGTTTGACAAAGCCGTATCTTCTGCGCGCAGGCCTTGAGACATGGACCCGAACAAGGCAATCTTTGCGGACACCATGAAGCTGGTAGGTTTCGTTTGTCCCCCCCCCATCA
Source organism: Hydrozoanthus sils (assembly GCA_027575215.2). Classification (NCBI taxonomy): domain Eukaryota; kingdom Metazoa; phylum Cnidaria; class Anthozoa; order Zoantharia; family Hydrozoanthidae; genus Hydrozoanthus; species Hydrozoanthus sils. The sequence continues at coordinate 10,821 of JAOBRD021087902.1, read as the reverse complement.
ACAACACACATGCACACGCAAATTAATATTCAAGCTTCATGAAAACTAATTCCTGCTTTCTTCATTTTGTTATAGGTAGGCAATAGTGGTTATGGCAAAACCATCACAGATCAGGAAAAGCATCGCCAAATTGAATTCTGTGATGATACGAAAGCCAATCAGCTAATAAACATCCCCTTTTATAGAAAAATAGAAAAGGTTGACAGTGAGACATACGAAGTTCAATCATGCAAGAGAGCGATTCAGTTAAACTTGCGTCTGTAAAAAGGTTTCTTTGTGTACCAGAATGCTAAGCTACGAATGCTTCAGTTTTACTATGATTTCTTAGACAAGTATTTAGATAGATCAGATTTTCAATATTGTGAAATGAACACGGACAGTGACTCTATCGCTATTTCAGGAGAAAGTGTAGAAAGTTTAATCAAACCCGAACTAAGAGAAGATATGAACAAAACAAAGCTTATTGGTTTCCGAGAACAGACACGCCAGAACATAGGGTTTACGACAAGAGAACACCAGGACTGTTTCAAGAAGAATGGTCTGGAGACGGAATAATTGGGTTATGCTGGAAAACGTACTATTGCTTCGGGGCTTCGGACAAACTGAGCTGTAAAAGAGTGAACAAGAAATGTAATGAAAATGACAAAGACAAATACTTGAATGTGCTGCTTTCCAAACAAAGCTCTGCCGGAATGAACAAAGGTTTCCACGTTGTTGGAAATAACATGTACACGTATAATCAAGTCCGTGAAGGATTTGCTTGTTTCTATCCCAAGCGGAAAGTTTTAAAAGATGGAGTTACGACTGAACCATTGGATATATAAAGTTCTTAACTCATTGTAAATAGGTTTGTTCAAGTTTACATAAAGTGTAATTAAAATTTTTGTGCAAATAAAAGAAATGACGTGAAATCAACATGACTCAACTTTATTTCATCAACTTTGTCTCTTTTAATTAAACTTAAAGCAATCGCTGATTAGCGAAGTACAAAGAGAGCCGCTTATCTACAGATGTACAAATAAAAAATTGGCCCTTTTGTTTAACTGAGTATCTCATTCACTAAGCTATCCCCTTTTAATTAAATGAGAGCCGCCTCTCTGAAGTAAGACAAATAAAAAAAAGGCCCTTTTGTTTAAGCTACAATACGTACAAAATCATCCTTTTTTCGCTCGCTCGAAACTTAATAAAGTTAACACGTTTTCGCGCTCAAAGTTTGGTTGAAATGTTTTCCCGCTCAAAACTTAGTAAAGTTAACACGTTTTCCCGATCTCAGTTCTGTATAAAACTAAACAGATAAAACTTATTTGAGTTAGTGAAACCTATAAATGTGTTATCGCGTTCGAAGAAATTGTTTCCTACTTTTCATACAACACACTGTTTGAAGTATTTGGTCATTTCTTTTACGTTCGTAGTGGCTCCTAAAGGAGCTGTTTTATTATTTACCTGGGCAATTAGTCATACAGATAAAGGGATATTTCGCACCGCTGTCCAAGACTTCCGAAAGGAAGTCTTGCAGCAGGGAAATCTGCTGGTTCTGACCTCTGTAGCCCCTCTCCAAAGCCCGAATCTTTAGCACAGGTAATTGCTTGCTGTGCATAAGTTGTTGGGTTGGGACCTTTGCCCAAAAATCCTGACTCAGGATTACTCGCCCAAAGAGCGGTCTTGGCGGCAACGGTCCATCCACTAAAGAATTGGGAGGGAGCTCTAACGCTCCCTCAATTTCTCTAAAACATCTTTCGATGCTACCGTCCATTGCTCAAGCTTGTAGGAAATGAATTCAAATGACTTAGACCAATGAGCTATCAGTTGAATGAGATTTGTCTTACCTAATGAAAATATGTTTCTTTTGTCAGCCCATTTTCCTCCTGAGTCCCCGTAATCCGGGTACGGCGGGGAGCGGTTTGAGAGACTGAGCACTTAACGTTTCATTTTTTGAACTTGTTGCTTGCTACATTTTAAGGTCCTATTCAAAACGTATGTATCCTGTTATAGAATAACGTCCCTTTTTAACAATAAATGTCCCCGATTCAAGACTTTTGGCCCTTTTAGAAGCAAAACGTCTCTTTTAGAAAACAAATTGCCCCGTTACGAGGGACATTTTCAGTTTAAAGGTATAAATTGTCGAGAAATCCATGGTTTAAGTATGTCTAAACGCACACAGCGCAACTGTCCTTTACCTGGCGGTAAGAGCAGAAATCTTGTGAAAATTTCAAATCATTTGACTCAAGTGCACAATCTTTTCTCAGACGAAAGGAAGACGTGGTTACAGGAAGCAAAACATCAACCCAAATTATACTTTCATTACATCACTAAAAAGTCAAAAACTAGAGCTAACCAAGCTTAGCATTGGAATGGTTATAAAAGAAGATTACTTGCACATAAATTCATTTTGCTCTATGGACCCACGGTGGAAACATAACTTTTCTGCACTCGTGTAAGGGCCTTCCCTGTCAGGCAAATCAACATTTGTTCGTCAGCTGTTACAACGTGGAGAGAAAATGATAGACGGAGTCCCCGAAAAGACTTTTTACTGTTTTGGGGCGAATCAACCGATGTTTGACGAGATGAAGAAAAAGATCCAAAACATCTTTTTCATTGAAGGATTACCTAGCGACCTTTTGGATAGGATTGATTCAAGACAACGTAACCTTCTTGAATCGGATAATTTAATGTCTGATCTAGCCTACAACAAAATGATGACCCAGCTTTTTACCAAGGGCCGACACCATAACTTGTATATTATTTTCGTTGTTCACAATCTGTTTTATCAAGGCAGAGAAATGAGGGCCGTATCCTTAAACGCTTCCACGAGAGAAAACACAGATAATGAACCTCGCCAAGCAGATGTACCCTGGCAATTCAAAGTTTATGCTCGGGCATACGAAAACGCAACGGAGCAACCTTATTTAGTCATCGATTTGAGATCAAACACACCCGAAGAATTTCGACTGCGCACAAATATCTTTCCCGGTGAGACACAGTTTGCTTACGTCAGACGAGACTATAAAATGCGTTGAACGGCGGATTAGTTGTCATTCTAGATAATCTCACGTTCAGTGAAGGACAGTCTTAACTTTCTCAAGGTGTTAAGCAAGTGCAATTCACGACAGAGAAAAGCTGTTCTAGCAACAGCTAGAAAGGGATTGCTCTTCACAAAAGGAAAAATGCAATAGTACAACACGGAGGCAGTTTCTTGCAAGTTATCCTACCACTAGTCTTGGCTGCTTTTTCAAGCCTTCTCTAACCATACTTCACGCAAAACGAATGGTTGTGGTTCCGGAAACTTTTTCGTCAAATATACAGCATCAGCAAAACGTACAGAGGTCCCCAATCACTGAAAAAGTATCCTCGCTGGACTCCAATATGGATGAAATTTTGAAAAATAAGGAACTCCCAGACGACGTGAAACTGCAACGTTACAACCAAATATCGCAGAGATACTTAAACTTTTATAGTCAGAGGAAAGAACAACCTCTGCAAGTTAAAATAGAAAGTACTCTACCACGAGAGCAAGATCAAGAAGAAACAACCAACGACACAAATAGTGCGATAAAACAAGACATCATAGACACCGTCCTAAAGACTCTAAAAAGGAAAGCGCGACTTCACGTCAATAAGATTAAAAGTAACAAAAACATAATGCACTGGAATGACCGTGGAGAACACCTTTATCATGGCAAGGTTATTCCGTCTACTCACATAGTCGACCTAATGCGTGATATTGTAAAAGGAAGAAAGAGCTTTGACCCAAGTGGATGGCAGTTTTTTCTCGCGTGGTTTGGCTAAGATGAATATACCACACGACTGGATTGAAAACGAACAACGCAAAGAAGTGATTCGCCAGTATAAAAACAGAATAGAAAAAGGAATGCCAGAGCAGGAAGAAGAACCTATACGTTTTTTACCTACTCGCCCACCCTCAGTCTTAGAACTCCCCAAAGTAATCCAAGATCTCGTAAAAAAAGACACACCCCTCTCACCCGTGGCAAATGGGAGACGTTGTAAACAATGAACAAGACTTTTCTTCCACCAACTTTTTTATTATTATTAACTCATTGTATCGTTTTACAAGATTCTAATAAAAACGGTTGACATTGTTATACAGTTGTTTATTTTTTCTTTGTTACACTTGCATCTTTGGAATGGAAACTTGTTTAGTTGTTCTCATTCGAGAATCTCCAACGGGAAAAAGGGGAAATATCTGTTTATAAAATCATCTACAAAAGCAGTGTTACATAAAACACACAGTATTATCCACAAACTCTAGAGTTCATGCTTTGTAATCCTCTATTGTTGAAAGTCCATTCTTGAGAGTTATCTTGCAAAAATGTTTTAAAAAATCAATGTACAACTCCGGTGATTGTCCGTAAGTATCCAAAAATTCTCTTTTCTTTTCTTTGCTAAAATAAAACGCCATCCCAATGACTTCCTTCTTTACTGGCTGGGTCGACGTTAGCGATGTAAGCGCTCGGGTAAACAGTCACTTTTGTGGGTAAAACATCTGAGGGGAATACACCTCGGAATTGTTGTTTTGTACTCTTATCCTGTCCCACGGCTTCTCTTAGCTGGATTGTGTTCATATCTAGTCAGTGTAATAATAAAGAACGTTCCTTGAATAGTCGATTTCAAGCACTGAATCAAATTCAGCGTACACAATGAGGTTAACTGTCTGCTGAAGAGGCTTGGCAAACTGAATCTCGATTCGCAAGTTTCCTTGTTTTATAAGGTTAAAAGTTACTCCATCCGATAGATCTGGAGCCAAGTTAAAACAAAAGAGCGTGTAACCATCAGCATAATCTTCACGTGAGATTTGATTCCCGTGGTCACCGTACATCATTCCAGAGCCGGTGAAAAGGGACTGATACCCCATGATGAAGCCCTGACCCCCATCATCACTGAACTTTAGCTGTAGGGGCTTCTGTGGCACTGAGTCTCCATTGAGAAGCACGTTAAGGTAACGTAGGTCGTTATGCTTGAAGTTGTACGGAGATTTAGTGTAAGAGCCGTTGTACGCATCGCTTTCCACCATGGCAATAACCAGACGGTCCGGTATTCTCCCATCAAAACATTATCTTTAGCTACATCAAAGCTTCCGGAGGCCACACTGAACACCTGAAGACTTTAACATCTGTTTTTCGAACTGGGTACTTTGCTGGTGTTGTCTTTAACTTTTAAACTAGAGCTAAAGCATTTGAGGCATTTGGCTTTACCTTGCGTATGAAAACAACGGCGTCTTCAATGACAACTTTATAGTTCGAATTTGTTTCCCCCGACGTTAAACAGAACGCAGCATTGGCCCTCGAGAATTTTAGTTTGAGTCTTACATTGTCGAAAATGTATCGACCTTGGAAAAATAAGTCTGCATGAATAGACCCAGCAAGTTCAATGCTGTTACTTTTGTTCGAGTGTTTAAAACGGCTGACAAGTCCAGAATTCCCACCAGAATCAAGGTCTTTTGCCGGGTCGGTTTCGTCAATTGCACCTGGAGTGCCTTTAATTGTAAAACAATTCGCTAGTCAAACGTGTTGTTTTGGCTCCGTTTCCATAATTCAGCAGGGTGGTCAAAAAGGCTCTGTGAGGGTAAGTATTGGATCCAGACGAAACCAGTTTGTCTTGTAACGTCGCATCTACCTAACTGAACAAAGAGTGAAGAAAGAGGTTGACCGGGGCCACTTTATTGTCCGTCGCTGCTGAGTCATCAGCAGCCATTATTTTTGCTTTCACATAAATCCAAGATCTCGCCAAATCAAGATATTCGGAGCTACCGTCAACGACAAATTCGATAGGACCGCTGTCTGTGATGCTCGATACAGGATAAACGTCTTGCCATTTACCGCGTTCCTCAGACGTTTGGAGGCAGGTACAGTGGATAAATCCAAACTGTTACCAATGCTTTCTGGTGACTCATGGTGTACAAACGACATGTTCTTATTTCTTTCCTTTCTTTCCTTTCTTGGACAGCAATTCGCATTCTTTCTCTCGTCGGGTGGTTGATGTTCTCACTCGCTTGGTTGACGGGCGACTGGCCGGGTTGGATGTTGAACGCCTTTTTATACCTGCTCCTCTCTTCATACCTCGCCCCGACTGAGGTGTTACCGTATCTCTAACTGCACTTGAGGCCTGACTCTTCAACTCTTGACCAGCCTGTTTCGTTTGGTCGATTGCTGCAGCACGTAGGTTTTTACCCGCCAGAACGTCCTGAGCTACTCCAATCCCAGTGTTTAATTCTCTTTCTCCGACTTCTCAAACCCCAGAATAGTTGACAGTCGATCTCCAATCAAAATGTTCAAACTTCCCTTAAATTCCACCTTTACTTGTCTCGTCACATCGTCAAACGAGATTGCTATTTCCTTCTGTGCTCGAGACCCCACATCTTTTGTCATTGCGGATAGTAGCTGTTTAACCGTTTTGTAGTAGCCAGGTGGGATACTAAAACGCGACATGAGCCCATCGTTGCGTTTAGTGTAAAACACGTTGCCTCTGCTAACGTATTATTAGGATACAATTTCATGGACGGGTAACTTGGAATCGTGAGATAAAATTGACCCGTCATCGTTGAAATCAAACGTCAAATGCGCTAGCGGAACATACAGCACCTTCTTTTAAAACAACGCTATATTTTTTATTCATAAACATAGAATTACAGAGTTTTGCAAATCCAACAAATCTGTTTCTGCCACCCAACTGTTCATTGTGTCAGGATACCCCATCCATTTCACATAATATTCTGTTTTTCCATGACGCTTCCTTTGTTTAGTGATTTTCTCAACCTTGTACACACCATCTTCTATCTTAACTTCCTGAAGATCATGCTCATAAAAAGTGCCTTCAAGTTCTTCACCATTGTAGTCTTTTAACTGGTAAACCGGTGGACGACGGGGTACTCGTTTGGAGATGGTAAATATTTCTTCTGTCCAGCCTGGAAGATACCCTTTTTTGAATGTCCTTTTCATCTTGCTTATTCGAACTTGATCTCCTACCTTATACTTATACCTAACTCTCTTGTTTGGTCCTTTATCGTACAAAGTGTGCCATACTCGTTCTTCATTCTTTTTTGACACTAAGATTGGTTTGGTTTTGATACTCCTATTTAACGAGCTATTGTAACTTTTTAGTAGTTGGGAGAGTACGGAAAGATAGTTTAACGAGTTCTTCCAGGTAAAGTAACGCCACATCTTGGTTTTTAACGTTCGATCGAACCGTTCGACAATGTTAGCCTTGGTCTCATTGTGGGTGGTAAAAAACTTGATATTTTTTCGCGCAGAAATGATTGAAACTGCTTGTTTAAGAATTCTCTGCCCTCGTCTGTTTGAAGGCACAAGGGTTTCCTGCCATATTTCAGGATAGTTTGGAAGGCAGTAGTGAGTTCTTTACCAGTCTTGGACTTTAATGGTACAACCCAGGCAAACTTGGAAAACACATCGATACAAGTGAGGAGATATTTGTACCCCTTATTATATTTGCTTAAAGATTGAAGATCGACCAGGTCAGCTTGCCATTGATAGTCAATGCCTCCGACTATAACTCTGTTTCTCGCATAATGTTTGCGCACTGGCTTGTGTAGGGTATAAGAATCTTGAGACTTGAGCCACTCCTGAATCTGTTTTCTAGATACTCGATGTCTTTGATCTTCTTTTACAGCACGATAAAGGGCATCTACGCCACCAAGGCACACTTCCTTTTCGAGATCGTAATACTTGTCGTGAAGGTACTGTGCTATCTCTTCCTCCATCAAGTTCGGATGTTTGGATGATTACTTTTCCTCCACAACAGGAAAGAATACAATGCAATACAATACAATACATTTTATTCACATTTCCGCAAGCGTCTGAGAACGTTTTCTAAATGAATTGTAGGTAATCCCAGCGAACAACAACAAGACATGTTTCCCGTCGAGAGGCACTAAGCTTAATGACAAGGTACCAGAAGTTGAACCCTTTTATAACCACTAGAGGGTCGTCGTTAACAACCGAGCTAACAGTAAGCGAATACTCGTAAAAAAGTTGATTGGTCATGAGAAAATTAAACAACTAATGCCAGTCATTATCGGATAACTGAAGTTCCTCTGCAAAGCGATGAAAGTACATCATTCGTCCCCCATTCATTCCTTCTTCCTTTACCATCTCACCATGGACACAAAAAAGGAACGAGAGGGAACCGTTTTTTTCGAAAAAAGGTAAGGGTGGGAGTTGAAGTTGGTTTAGTAGTTTCTTCCAACATGCCAGGCCATTGCCGCTCTTGATCATCTTGATCATATCAAGACCCACGTTCAGAATTTGCAAGTTTTTCCTTTTCTTGTCTTGGAAGTTTGAGGACACTTTTCTTTTTTTCTTCCAGAAGAGCAAAAAGGGTTTGAACTTTATTTTCTCTTTTTCATGTTTTTTAAAAACCAGTTTTGTAAAGCGCTCGGCCAAAGAAAGTCCAATTGTTAGTTGCGAAATATATTTAAGCGTAACTAATTCACATATCAAAAGAAAACGTCCATTAACGCCTCTGTTGACTTTTGTGACCACTGTAAAACCAAGTTTCCTGGGAACATTTTAGTAGATGAATTTCGTTTTACAATAACTCGGGAAGTTTAAGAGTTATCAAAATGAAATTTTCATATTTAGTTAGTATTTGCATCAAAGTATGCAAACGTAGAAATAAAAGACAAAAACTTGTTGTTTTTTTTTATCCTGTAACCTTAAAAGCAAAAAAGGATTCAGTTATATCTTTTGCGCCTATGCCGATTCTGGCTTAAGAGAAAGTCACTCTCATTAAGTCCCTCCCGGCCTTATTGATCTGAGTCTTTAGGCCTATTGTCCTTTTTTCTGTAAAAGTTCCTCTGCTCTATTGACTCTGTCGATAATTTGGACACTTAAATCCTTAAACCCGTCGTGCCCCTATGAGTAGAAATGTTTATAAAGAAAGTCGTCCTCTTCCTGTTGCTCTCTTGCCTTTTTTCTTGTGGGCATTCATTCGACTTTGATGGTTGTTAAATTTCGTTTTTGTTGAACCAACATACTGCAAAGAGCACGTTTTACAAGATAAATAACGTTTTCAGAATTACATCTGAAGGAATAATTGATGGAATAAGTCTTCTTAGTCGTCTATGTATGTGATGAATTGTCGTGCCATAGAGTGCTTGATGTATCTTTAGGGCAGATAATCAGCGGTTGGACAAAGTCACATTTTGATTCCCTTTTTAATCAGACAGTGCTGTTTCGTACGAGGTCTGTACTCGTCGGTGATCGAACGGAGAATACTTCAACGAAGTGCACATAATTAGTAAAAATAATAATTGTACAGTTCTCATTTCACATTCTTTAAAAGGAATTTGTCCCTATGGCGGCATTTGCTTGTTAGTTCATTTCTCTTGTTAAGTGCAACGGTGCTTGTTTTACATATAATGAAATATTTTTCTGATACGCATAGATTACACCTTTTTGTTTTAACACTATACTGAGTTGTGCTAGACAAAATTTTCCATATAATAGAATAATTAAGGTCCTTTTCTTTCAATTGCCACATATATTTACTTAACTCTGTTGCATTATTTTTAGATTTCGTTTTAAAAGACGCTTTGTGATTAGCCAGACGTGACTTAAAGTCCGTTGCTGTTAAACCAACATATGTTTCTTTTTTCCCTCGGATTTAACTGTTGCCTGGTATATGATTTCTTTCGCTAAGCGTTCTCCTTCAAGCGGGCACTCGGCATTCTTCGGGCAGCTGCATTTTTTCATGGCTTGTGGTTCTTGCAGTGCTTTTAGTTTTCTTTTGTTGTCGCTGTCAATAAGAGATCTCACGTTTGGCATACAATTGTATGATAGCTTTCAGAGCGTGTTCTTATTTAAAATCTTATGCAGTCTTTGTGCTGGCGGGAAGCATCTGTTGACAATTTTTAAGAATTCCCTGTCAATGTTTGTTTTGACGCCCTGGTTGAATGGCGGATTAAACCAAATTACTGGCAAGTTTGTTACATGTAACAAACGTGTCACCCCCTCCCCCACAGGTAAAAATTTGTCATGGTTTTGTTTCTCTTAGTTTAGGGTTTAAAACCAACTTAATTCAACACTGGAACTCGTCAATTTGTCGTTAAACGAATATCTTAGTTTATTTCGGCATGTTTTTTGGGAAGTTAGAAGCCAGGCTTGTCTCAAAACGATTGTAGCTGTTTGAAGAACGGCCTTATCTTTGTGTCAAAGTTAGGTAAGTTAAATGCCGGGTTTACCGTCAAAACGCTTAATACAAGATATTTTCTACATATCAAGCCCTTTTCCTGGTCAGATTTTGATAATACTAGCGTGATCCACCGGAATGAATATAGTTGGCTGAAATGAAACTTGTCCTTGGACATTAAACATCTTAATTTGTGAGGTGCATGGCAGGTTTGTTACACGATACATAATTCAGTAACAAACCTGCCACCCTTGTAAATTTGTTCATTGATAAGCCGTTTCTTCCCAGTTTGTCTCAATTCAGGCTTATTTCGATGAAGAAACTCAATATTCATTGTGAAACCGTGTCCAAGTACGCCACAAACCGTAATCTGTAGAGTGGCAGGTTTGTTACAAAGTATATAGTTGTAAGAAAGCCGGTTTGTTACAAGATATGTAATTATAACGGTTTACGGTACTTTGCGAAACGAAACGAGGCGAAACGAAACGCAACGAAACGGTAATTTGCGAAACGGTAAATTGCGAAACGGTGATTTGCAAAACGGTAATTTGCGAAACGGTGAATTACGAAATGGTAATTTGCAAAACGGTAAATTGCGAGACGGAAACCCTTCAAAAAAGCTTTAGGTTTATACCCCTGCCACTGGTTCCCACTGGTGTA
>JAOBRD021087901.1:0-15685 GCA_027575215.2 Hydrozoanthus sils | reverse complement strand
TTCTTATCTCGAAAAATTCTATCTCGAAGGTTTCCATCTCGAAGATTTCCATCTCGAGGATTTCCATCTCGAAGACTTCCATCTCGAAGATTTCTATCCCGAAGACTTCCATCTCGAAGGTTTCTCTCTCGAACATTTCTATCTCGAAGAATTCCATCTCGAAGATTTCTGACTCGAAGATTTCCATCTCGAAGATTTCCATCTCGAAGATTTCCATCTCGAAGATTTCTATCTCGAAGGTTTTCCATCTCAAAGATTTTCTATTTCAAAGATTTTCTATTTCGAAGAATTTTATTTTGAAGATTTTCTATCTCGAACATTCTTATCTCGAAAAATTCTATCTCGAAGGTTTCCATCTCGAAGATTTCCATCTCGAGGATTTCCATCTCGAAGACTGCCATCTCGAAGATTTCTATCCCGAAGACTTCCGTCTCGAAGGTTTCTCTCTCGAACATTTCTATCTCGAAGATTTCCATCTCGAAGATTTCTATCTCGAAGATTTCCACCTCGAAGATTTCCATCTCGAAGATTTCCGTCTCGAAGATTTCTATCTCGAAGATTTCCATCTCGAAGTTTTCTTTCTCGAAGATATCTATCTCGAAAACTTCTACCTCCAAGATTTCTATTTCGTTCACTTTACACGTCTTAAGATCATTGTGAGGTTGTCGAGACTACATTTTTCCACTATCTCATCACATTTCAAGAAGTTCCTATCATCCTATAACTAGATATTGCTAACTGACTGAAAGGCTTGAGAATTACAGGCTAAAACTGCGAGAAAACAAACCGCGTGGAGAGCAATTGATAAAGAGCAGGAACCAAAAACACCAATGGTCTTAAAATTGATTTAATATGTGCTTATAATTTTCAAAAGGGCGTTTCTTTTCATACAACAATTATAACCCCATTAATTCAAACTCAAGTTCGAGTTATCGCGTTTAATTTTTTAACTAACCGAGTTCAAGTAAACCGAATTTGTATTTCAGATCAAATTCGGGGTAATTTAAATTTCTTTCGAATAAGCGAAAGTTGAAATCTTTCGAGGTAGAATTGCCAGAGTTTTTACTGTAGCAAATGAGTCACACGTGCTGCCATGTGACTCACATTTGAAACCAATTTGTAGGATTAATAATTTGTTTTAAACTTTCTAAAAAGAATACTCAAATGGACTGACTTCTTTTCAGGTCTTCACGGGCTTGGTGAAGATTCGTGTTCACAAAGATACAAAGTGGAAAAAATTATAAAACACGAGAAGTATATTCACGTACAATCCCGAAACGACATCGCGCTGTTAAAATTGACGCAACCGATAGTCTTCAATGGAGACGTTAACCTTATCGACCTGCCGCCTCCAAACAGCAAAAAACTTGCCAAAGGAACTATGTGCAAACTCACAGGTATTTATTGTAAAAGTAAGACAGTATCATGATATAAGAGAGATACAAGAGTTTGGAGCGCTATATATATTACTCAATGATTAGAAAAAGAATCAAAATAACTAAAATAGCTAACTAAGAAAAGCAATGAACTAAAGGCTAAACAATCACATATGGTGTTAAAAAGTTAGTTAAATAATTTAGTCTTCAGCTATTTCAGCTATAGTCATTAAGGTTGCCCCAAAAATCCTCGGCAACTTTTGAGCAACTTTCTTGATTTGGGGCAACTTATCTCTCGTCGGGCATCTTTTGTGTAAAAGAGCAACTTTGTTTCCTTTTTTAGGATTTTCAGGAAAACCATTACGCCCGAAATATACAAAATGATGTTTTTCAGTTTTCAATTTTTGGTATCGAAGTATTCACAACTTCTGTCTGGCTGAGTAAAACTTGTATTATATAGTTATCGCTTGACTCATATTATGGATATTCGACACCAGCGGTCATCCTTGGTTTGACTAACATGCTGTTTTACTGGTCAGCGTTCCCTCCGTTCGTTGAGTATTTAAAACGGCGGAGATAAAGGAATAATCTAATAGAATCCATCGCCCAACCCTTTAAGGATAGCCGCCTATAAAGGTTGTTCTAGCAGATCACGAAAGCTGGACAAATAACAGCTATCAGTGATGTCTCAGGCCTCAGAAGATGTTGTTCTAAGAGACATGTACCAAAAGGGCTGGCTTTCCAACGATGTTTTCCTAGCTATTTGGATCCAAAGGATACACAACGCTTAGCAATACAAATTGAATATAGAAATAGCTACAGCTAACTACTAACTGCTCCTTTTTTGTATGATAAAGCATATGGAATCGAACCCGCGTTCCCCTGGTTACTAGTCGGGTGTGCTAACCACTGCACCATCACGACAACCCTCCTGGGCCCGGTTCCTAAAAACCCCGATTAACTTAACCCAGAGTTAACACTTAACGAAACCTATTGGTTGTCATGGTAATTAACCCTGGGTTAGCACTAATCAGGTCTTGAGGAACTGGGCCCAGGAGGGTTGTCGTGATGGTGCAGTGGTTAGCACACCCGACTAGTAACGAGGGGGACGCGGGTTCGATTCCAGGCGTTTTTTCACATTCAGGAACAGGACAGACATTGGATCTTCCGAGAACGATTCACAGGCTACCAGCTAATAACAAATAATAGTTTTTTATCTAGGCGGCTGGCATTCCAGCGATGTTGTCAACATCATGATTTGTTCTTTACAAGAAAACATCTAATTATAACCTACATTTTCAGTTTCCTCAGTTCCTTACAAAATACCCTGATAAAACACAACTGTTCAGTAGCACCTTCAAGGCAACTTTTTAAAATTTAAGAAACTATATAGAAACTTTTGCACTTTTGACGCAACTTTTTGGGATTTGGGTTGCATCTTGTCAGAGAAATCGGAGCATCTTTGGGATAGCCTTAAAAGTCACCGTCATCGTTATTGGGATAGCCCTAAAAGTCATCGTTATCGTCATCGTTATCGTTAACCTTAAAAGTCATCGTCATAGTTATCGACAAATAATGTCAAGCAATACCTATGTCTGCGAGTACATCATGGCTGCTTTTAACGAGTTTTTATTGTTTATTGAACATGATTATGGATAAACTTTGATAGAAGTTGTTTCCAATGTACTTACAGGATGGGGGTCAGTAGTTGTTGACGATGCAGGGCCCAGAGAACTGCAAGTAGCATCTCTACCAATTGTTGGCCAGACCGCGTGCAAGCAGCAAAATGGTCACATTTACCCTGTTATCGAAAAATCAATGATTTGTGCAGGAGGGAAGAGAAGGGTTTGTCACGTTATTAGATTTGTTTAGCTACAGGTGCATAAGTACTAAAGGAGGGGAGGGGAGGGGCGAATATGTGTTATGCTACAGCAACTTTTACTAGGAGCTTGAAATATTTTCTATCGGAAGCATGGGAGGAGAAAAAGAGGGCGTTTATATGCCATCATCTATTGGATAGAATATGATACAACTAAAACATTAAATAAGCAAATGTGAGATGTGACCATTCGGTGTTAGAAAGTGCACCATTCATGATTCAAGGTTTAGGTTCCCGACGATTACACCGGGGTTCCTCGACTCTGTATGGCTGTACAATCTAGCATCTGAGGCCTTTTTTATTTCCTCGACTCTGTATGGTTGTACAATCTGGCATCCGAGGCTTCTTTTATTTCCTCGACTCTGTATGGCTGTACAATCTGGCATCTGAGGCTTTTTTTTATTGATTTTTAGTCTTTTGTTATGATTAACCTTGATTGATTACGGACCTTTTAAATAATTCAGAAGGATTTCAGATGCGTTTACCACATCCATTTAGACATTTTTTTTCCACCAGGCCGAGGAGTTGAGTATATTTGAGTATTAGTAAAATAAAGGACATATGTCAGCTGAGTTTGTCGGTGGCCCAGTGGCCGAGCAGTTCGCATGTTCGACTCGTAACCCTAAGGTCGCAAGTTCGAGCCCCGGTCAGACCACTGTGTTGTGTCCTTGAACAAGACACTTTACCCGCCTTGTTTCCAGTCGGCTCAGCTGTATAAGTGAGTACCAGCTCTGCTGGGAGCTAACCTGCGACGGATTAGTGTCCTGTCCAGGGGGAGTCAAAGACTCTCATCCGCTTAACACTACGGAAAGCGGAGCTAGCGCCGGCATAATTGGCCAACTTACCTTAACTTGCCCTACCTTCGTCCAGAATATCCGTGTTGTATGAGTGACAAGCGTAAACTTGGCTGTGCTGTTGTTTTAACAAGTTGCTCTCTGGAGGGCTTTCTCTTTGTGTAGTGGACAACGTGCAGGACACAGAAATTTAACGAATCAAAAGAAAGTTAAATAAGCTTACCCTAACCTTACATCAACCAATCATAAACCTTGTTTAATTATGTGTCCTCTACACGAAGAAAGACCCCTCTAGAGTAACTCTTACTTCCGGATTTTGCTACAGGGTGGTTGCCATGGTGATAGTGGAGGCCCCTTGGTGTGCTTTGAGGACGGTCGATGGGTCCAGAGGGGAATTGCCAGCTGGGGTGACGCCGAGTGCAAAGTAAGATACTACACTGTGTTCACGCGGGTGAAAAAGTACGTGCCTTGGGTCATAAAACAAGTCAACGCAGACCAAGGTTGGTGATTTGAAAAACATTGGGAACAAATGACTCGAGCAAGCTCAATTCTCCTCTTCGTGCATGTAATCGTGTTTAGATTATAATAATATAGGTAGATAGTAGGATCTTGAACTGGATACGCAAGTTTATAGAAAGCCTTTGTAGTCCAACAAGGATTTGTGTTATGTGATTATGGCGGGATGTTTGGTTGGTTAGGCGAGCAGTGGTGTTCTGGACATGCATGTTGAAGTTTTTGGATGAGGTACTTTGGAATTCCATGCAGAATCGAGAAGCGATTTCACCCATAAGATGTTTCGCACCTTTTGTTACTTTTCGTTTTTCTGCTAGTTACGATTATGGTTGTTGTTACAATTGTGGTTAGGTTTATGGTTGTGGTTCTGCTTCTGGTTATGCCTACATGCAGTTGTGGTTGTTACGGTTATTGGTTTTGGTTGTGGTATTTGCTATATGTTTATGGTAGTTACGTTTTTGTCTTTGTTATGTTTGGTCATGAATATGGCTGCTGTTACGATTTTTGATATTGTTATTATCGTAGTCGTAGTCGTAGTCGTAGTCGTTGTCGTTGTCGTTGTCGTTGCCATTGTCATGGTAGTGGTTATGGTTAGGGTAAAGGTAGTGAGTTGTGGTTAATGTTATGATTAAGCTAGGGGTTATGGTTACGATTATGGTTACTGTTACGGTTATTTTTAAAATTGTGGTTGTACGTAGGTATTGCTTTTAAGAAAATTCTGGGGAACTTTGGATGATTCATTGTATTTATCAACAGTTGTACTCAGTTAACTTAAATTTTGATTCTCTTATACAACTATTTTCGAGTTAAGACGCTAATCCTGAAAGTTTGTTTCTTGCAGCATGCCAGAGGCCCTAGTTAAGTATTCATGCAGGTACAAAGAACACATTTGATATACTAACAAACATATAAATAGAAAGTAGCTTTCAGAGATTTGTTTTCCTATGACAAAGGACTGATGCTCAAAGCACGTCGCAGGGCGACTGAGATTTAAAAGCAACGATGTTTAGACAGTATAACCATGTCTCGTATAACCCCTTTGATTCGAACTACAAAGGAAATGAAACGTTGGATATGCAGGAGGTTCGAGTTAGCGGGTTCTGCTATAATTCGAGATTACAGGGTTCGTTACAGCCGAGTTTGAATTAACCTATCTTGTACTAAAGGTCATACCCTGGGTAAGTTCGAGTCAGCGGGAGTAAGAAACCTTGAATTCGAATTATCGGGGTTCTGCTATAATTCGAAATAATAGGGTTCGTTACAACTGAGTTTGAGTTAACCGATCTTATACTAAAGGTTATATCCTGGGGTATAAGCTATACGTTCGGGTCAGCGGGAGTTAGAAGCCTTGAATTCGAATTATGGGGGTTCTGCTATAGTTCGAGATAATAGGGCTCGTTACAGCCGAGTTTGAGTTAACCTATTTTGTACTAAAGGTCATATCCTGGGTAAGTTCGAGTCAGCGGGAGTTAGAAGCCTTGAATTCGAAATATCGGGGTTCTGCTATAACTCGAGAGAGCAGTGTTCGTTACAGCCGAGTTTGAGTTAACCCATCTTGTAGCAAAGGTCATGTCCCGGGGAAGTTCGAGCTAGTCAGCCGGAGTTAGAAACCTTGAATTCGAATTATCGGGGTTCTGCTATAATTTGAGAGAGCAGGGCTCGTTACAACCGAGTTTGAGTTAACTCATCTTGTACCATATTCCGAGGTTGCTAGGTCTTAATCTTAGATACAAATTTAATTAGTTAACTCCAACACTATTTTTTTCGAGCCGTTGCAAACGTGTACTATCTTTAATATTGTTTCTTTCGATCGACTCCATCCTCTGCACTAATACTGTATTGAAAGATGACGCTGAACCTGTGACACTGGTGTAAACTGTAGTTAAAGCTAAGGCTATTATTATTATTATTATTATTATTATTATTATTATTATTATTATTATTATTATTATATTCTTCGTAATTAAATTTTCAACCTCGAATACTGCATTTCTAGCGTCCTGATTGGCTCACTCAACCTCGGTTATCAGCCTAGGCCTATATAACAATCAACCCTATATGGAAACTGACTAGGTTACTATTTCTATATTCGTTGTTCAATTGTTCATATGCGTTGTGTATCCTTTGGATCCTACTAGCTATTGACAACATCGATGGAATGCCAGCCGCTTTATACAAAAATTATTATTTGTTATTAGCTGGTAGCCTGTGAATAATTCTTGGATGATCCGATGTCTGTCCTGTTCCTGGAAGTTTCTCTCGTCGACAATTAATTGGCAAATCATATGTTGACAAACCCCAACTAGGAACTATGGAACGATTGAAAATACTTATAAAGGCATCCAGCTCTTAACTCTTTTACGATATTCGATTTGTTTAAGTAAACATTATTGTTTTTCACTGTTTCAGGATTTGCAGACGAACGGACGACGGGAGAACAAACAAAAACAAAAGAGTTCTGAATGATTTTGTTCTTAGAAACTTACAATAAAGGTTTATTCCAAATCTCAAAACGTTCTCCATTTGTACTAACAAGCGATTACACTTTTATTAAAGAATACTAGAATCACACAGTTTGTACCCTTAAGATTATTTCATGTGCCTTTATTCAACACCTTTTTGTTCACTTACTCCCCTGCCCTGTTGCCCTCCCGATATCTCCGTCCATGGTTTGAATCTACAAAATCCCTTTACTTAAAACACAGACGGAACGAAGGAAAGTCATCTTGGATATTTTAAGATTTTTTGGATGAATTTTGAGTTGTTTTTTTTTTCTTGAAGATTGGTAGTTTTAAAGGGTTTTTTAATTTGGTGATTTTTTGGGAAGTTTAAAAATGAATTTTGAAGTTAATATTTGATGTAAATTCGCCAAACCGTCCTCAAACCAAAGCTGTACTAGTCCCTTGCCAGGAGGAACGGTTTGCTGCTTTTACTCAAAAATTTGAAAAGAATCAATATTCATTCATCGTCATTGAGGTTTTTTAAAAAGTTTCGTTGCTTTAGTTCTTGTAAATTTCATATTTCTCGCCTTTTTTATGGATTTTTGTAGAAGAAGGTTTGTAATTACATAAATATTTGATCTTTAGTTTGGTTAGGGAGTTCAGAACAGCCTTGGTCTGCGTGTAAACAGCTTGCATTTTGTTTGAGCAAGACGCACAAAGGTGTTTATCTGTGAGCTGTATTTGATAAGCAGATTCAATATTTGCTTAGTGTTACTTTGTGAGCAAGCTCCATTTGATCTTGGCATAATTACAGTAGTAGCAGCAAAGGATCATGTTTCTGTACGCGTTTCTCTTCGGTCTTTCGATAAATGTAGCCATTTCTAAAGATAAGTTACTTTTTGATTGTAAATTAATTTTTTGGTTTTTTTTTAAGTTGTGGTTGGAAAAATTTGATTTCTCGTTTGAGCAAATGGGAGTAGGAACCAACATTTACCTTTTGTCAAATTTCTGGTTTACTTTCTTAGCATGATACGTATACAATGATATTAAAAGTGAACTATTCTATCTTTACAAGAATCTTTTCATAAGAACCTCAGAATGAAAATTTTCTAGCACGATTTTAACTGATCGCCCTTCTTACATTGGTAGCCACTACACTTTTTTACATTTTTTTAATAAACGTCACGCTGAAAATCGGCCAAAGTTTAAGGTGGGACTTAACCTAAAGCACGCTTTGTGGCCACTTTTCCTCGTGTTTCTTCCGATTTCTCCGTCTATGGTTTGAATCTACAAAATCTCTATGCTTAAAACACAGATGAGATGAAGGAGAGTCAGCTTGAATGTTTTAAGAATTTTTCGATGAATTTTGAGTTGCTTTTTTTTTTCTCAAAGATTGGTAACTTTAAAGAGATTTTTTAAATTGGTGATTTTATGGGAAGTTTAAAAATTAACTTTGAAGTTAATATTTGATTTAAATTCGCCAAACCGTTCTCAAACCAAAGCTGTACTAGTCCCTTGCATGGAGAAACGGTTTGGCGGCCGGCTTTACTCCAATTTCTTCTCATTCAAATATCTTCTTCAACTTCCTCACTATCCAACAAAAGTTTAGGTTAAGTCCCGCCTTAAGGACACACTCAAGGCTAAAGAATTATTTTTAGATTACGACACAAAATCATGGATTGGTAAATATTCAATAGTGCAACATTTTTTCCAGCTAGAGTAAAATTTATGGAAATTTTACAACAACAACATACGGACTCATTATTTTCTTTTTTATTTTAGCAATTTACTATCACTAAGCTATGATTATATATAAATACTCTGTGACGTTTTAAGAACGTTTGAGGCTACTAAATCCTAAAATGTTTAACTTTAGAACATTTAGCCTCTGCCCAAAATAAGACGTTCTTATGAATAGAAAGAGTGTATAATATATGAACTAAATTATTAGAGACCAACTGGAGATGTTGAAAGCAAAAATTTTTCTTGTCTCACGAGCAAATTATTATTGTCATCAAAAAAGGTCAAGGGTCGTAAATGCTGATTTTGTATTCGATTCATTGCTTTCCCGCTTTGTAAGTAAAATCATTCAATCGAACTTGCAGTGCACGATATGATCTACACTGAATTATAGCCAGTATTGGCCACTGATCAGAATCGATGGTGATCATGAAGGCCAATATGGCTGTTGAGTCGGAAGACTGCAAGAGTTATATCTTTATTTCCAGGGACTTTGTATAACAAAACCCATTTTGCAGCTCTCTTTGAAATAAATCTATGGCATTCCTACAATTTGTGCATTCATTGTTGCAATAACACTGCATCTGCAAAAGCTGAACAAACATTTGTTGTTTTTCAAACAAAAATTTGATCAAATATAAATTCTCAGGTGTTTTTTTATGATTGACCAGATACTTGCAAGGCGGTAGAAACCCACAAAGTTTTATTAATCACAAACACAGAAAGAATTTGTTTGAAATTAACGCCTCGATGACTCTTAATGGAAATTTACCTATTTTGACCTCTGACGAAGAGGTTTATAGTTTTGATTTTGGTCAATAACATTGAGGATGAGTCCAGACTGAGCCAAAACATCTGGTCTTTTGCTATTTTTTTTCTTCCCGTTGAGTAACGCTACTTTTATTGATATTATTTTACTGAGTGTTTTCTAAGAACAAAATAAGTTGTATTAATGTTTTCCGGCAAGAGCTTCGCTCGTGATTTTTCCATTGGCTTTACCAGCCAATTCTTGAAGAGCATTGCGCTAGTTTTAGAGCAGTTTGGATGGAAAACACGCTCTGTCAAAATAAAATTTTAGAACGTAACTCTTATACAGTCTTTTTTATAAGAACCTTTTTTTATAAGAACATGAGGCTGAAAATTGCCAAAAATTTAAGAACATCTTAAGAACATGCTGAGGCTGAGAAAAGCGGCGAAAAACATTTATTTATAATGATAACCTATTGCAAAAAATTTATACAGTGTTATTAAAAATTTGTTTTCTGGTGGGCTTCTTGACTAAAGTTCGCAGATAACAATTTTATATCACATGTTTTTTCATTTACCAAATCGCAGTTCTTACGTGCAGCTGCAGGTATATATTTCTTAAGACAAACAGGCAAGAAAGTCAGTACCAGCTACTACTGCTATATATTACACAAATGTACCACATGCGGTTAATGTATTATTAGAAACAGTAGTAAAGTTATTTTAAGAACATGTTTTAGAACATTTGAGGCCGATATCCCGAAAATATTTAAGAAGGTTCGAAAAATTCGACGTTCTTATAAAAAAAAGTGCAAGGCAATTGACAGGGCAATAGTTTTATGATCCTGTTACACGACAAGAGCTATTTTAAAGTTTCTAGATCTCTTGTAAACAAATCATTAATTTTTTGAGTTTGAGTTAAATCAGTAAAAAATATCCTTTTCAAAAAGGACCCTTGTTTTTAGGACTAACCTATTTTACACTTACTGATATTTTTTGTATGACTTCTCATCACTGAGATTTTGTAGTGGATAATCAAATCTTATGTTGAAATTCAGCTTATTTTGTAATAATAATGAAACAAGAACTTAGATGGGGAGTCAGGAGTCAGGATGACCGAGTGGTTAGTGCTCGTGATTCCCAACTCTGAGGACCCGGGATCGATTCCTGGATCGATTCCTGGATCGATTCTGAGCTGAGATTTGTCAATATCTACATCTGACTCCGAGGGTTTTTCTCCCTGAGCACAATAGACACCCAGCCACTTCTATCTGACTGTCGGGTTGGTCGAGAGGTCGGCAGCTATTGTGTGTGTGTGTGTGTGTCAACTTTGTCTGTGTGGAACAAGCGCGCCTTTACTGCTTTCGGTCCGATCTCTTTGAGCTGCGTCCTTTGCATATACTCTTTTTTTTATTAAGAACCTGTAAAATTTAGCTCAGATTCAATGTTTATATTTTTTTTGGCCATTTCAGGCTCAAAATGTTTTTATTTTGAGGGAAGGTATATTTTTTTTGGGGGGGGGGGGGGAGAGGGCTGGAGCCTCAGAGAGGAGGGTCATCAGTGAAAGTGAGCATCAAAAGGGTAGGATCATAGTTCTTTGAAAAGCTATTCAAGGGGAGGGTCACACACCTTCCTTTTCACAGAATTTTTTAATGAAGATTTTTGTGATTTTACCTTTTCTTACAGATTAAATTTTTTTACACTTCCATACTCAAACTTCAGCTATAAAACGTTAATACCCCACGTTGATTGTTCACATTTTCGTGTTTCAGCAATTCAAAATTGCACACATTCAAAATCGAGATACATATAAATTTATATTCAAGCAGTTTGCGTTCACAAAGAAAAATAGTTTTCTACGGCATGGAAAAAATCATGTAGTAACGAGGGGAAGGTCGGACTTTTGTCAGTCACCTAAAGATGGGGGGTCAGGAGTTGTTTTTTTTTAACGCAGGGAAGGGCCAACCAAAATTCCCAAGCCCCCCCCCCAAGATAAAACGTACCTTCCCTAAAGGTCCTTAAATTTTTTATGTTCTCCGAAAAGCGGATACTACATGTAGGATACTACGTGTCTGTAGGGTACCTGATCTAAAGGGTGCCTAAACTATAAATATGATAAACATTCAGTTTAACAATTGTTTTAAATGGGTGAAGCTTACAGAACATGGATTATATTACCGTACCAAAGCACTGTGTGCTACAGTTAAGACTCGATCGATCTGAATTCGAAAAAAGAAATCGTTAGCATTACACTGTCGTCGCGGCCTGAAGCTTGTTTGTTGATGTGCATGTTCCTTTTATTTATTGTTTATTCCTTCTTATTTTTTATTATTACTATTTTTTTATCAAAACAATTTCAGCTTCAGATTTTTCGAGTGATGTCGGCCTCAATATTCTTATTAAGTTAATTCTAAATAAAAAAAAGAGTGTAAGTAACGACTGTAAGTAAGGGGGATGATTAGCTTGCTAGATATCAATAGAGGTTGATAAAAGTTGTAGGAAAAGTTAATTCAAAATTCTCTCAACATTTTAGGCACACGACCGGCAGGACGTGTCATAAATGGTGTAGAAGCCTTTCCGCACGCATTTCCGTGGCAAGTATCTGGAAAAACAAGGCCTTCACATTTGCGGCGGCTCAATTATTGCACCAACCTGGATCCTCACTGCTGCTCACTGCGTCCACAAAGAAATTAAACCTGACCCAAAACAATACCCGATTGTCGTGGGTAGGTTACATGAAACAGTACTTTCTCTTAGTCGTGTATAGCAAGTGGCTTTGGGGAGCCTGACAATTGCTGAAGTGGAAAGTTTTCAAAGTTGAGTTTGTTGTATTAAGGTAACTGTATTTGTGAGTGTTTTCACGTAGTCAATAACTTGCCAACCATCTTAGACGTTGACCTTTAAAAAGATCTTTGCGGTTATGAACACAAATTAGATATCTGCGAAATAGAAGCCTGAAAAAACTCAGGTTTCAACGGGACTCGAGCCCACGACCTCTGCAATAATCGTGCAAAGCTCTAACCAACTAAGCTATGAAGCCACAACTGTTTGCAGCAGGTCTTTTTTTAGAAGGTCCACTTTAAACATTTGAAGTTGGTACAATGCTACGACACACGACATACGACATACCTGTCTTGTATACGAGATGGAATATATTTCAGATAGAAATCTTTGTCAAAGAAAATCTTCGAGATAGGGAGTCGTCGCAATAGAAAATCTTTAAAATAGAAAATCTTTGAAATAGAAAAACTTGGAGATAGTAGATTTCTATCTCGAACATTTTTATCTCGAAGATTTCTACCTCGAAGATTACGATCTTGAAGATTTCTGTCTCGTAGATTTCCATCTCGTAGACTTCTATCTCGAAGATTTCTATCTGAAGATTTTCTATTTCAAAGATTTTCTATACCGAAGGTTTTCTATCTCGAGGATTTGCATCTCAAAATATTTCTATCTCGAAGACATTTTATCTCGATCGTTCACTTTATATGTCTTACGTCTGAAGTCCCTTGTGAACTATAAGTGGAAACGTCCAGTTATTTTCTGGAAGCAGATTATAGAATTGCCGGAGTTTTTGGCGTAGCAAATGAGTAACGTGTGTTGCTATTGACTCTCATTTGAAACCAATTAGATCAATAAATTATTTTAAACTTTCTGAAAGAACACTCAAATGAAATGACTTTTTTTCAGGTCTTCGCAGGCTTGGTGAAGACTCGTACTCACAAAGATACAAAGTGAAGAAAATCATAAAGCACGAGAAGTATATTCACGTACAGATACGAAACGACATCGCGCTGTTAGAGTTAAAGCGGCCGATAGTCTTCAATAGAGACGTTAACCTTATTGACCTGCCGCCTCCAAACAGCAAAAAACCTGCCAAAGAGACTATGTGTAAAATTACAGGTATTTATTGTAAACGTAAGACAAAATAATGACAAGAGAGTTACTAAAGTTCTGAGCGCTATACAGCTCTATGATTAAAAAAAATAATGAAAATAACTAAAGTAACTAACTAAGAAAGGCAATGAACTAAAAAGGTAATAATCACACATTGATTTTGAAAACTAAAAAGTTGTAAACAAGGTAGAACGTACAAAGACATGAAAGCCTGGTTGGGTATTAGGGTTCCCCATGTCGTGAAATGGTTCAGTTTTACCAACCTAACAACAATTTTAAAAACGTTTTAGTTTTTAAGTTTAAGGGAATCTCTAAAGAGCTCCTAGTGTTCCCTGGAAAATGTTATTTGTACCATTAGAATGACATTTTTAGAAGTCTTGCTGTATTTGCGATATTTGTTTGCCACAACATCGATAAAAAGTCACCGTTATCGATTGAAAGTCTGATCGCCGGAAGTGACGTAGATGTGAAAATTCGGCGACGCAATACTTGCTTGCGAAACACTTTCAACTTTTTTCAACCATGGTTCATCGGTGCAGGGCCAGTGGTTGCTCTAACCAGTGGTAGCCTGCACTCATGACCTTCAAACTTGTACACTTGAGGTCTCATGTCTACGTCATAGGTCACGTGTATCATCGAAGGAGCAACACTTCCGGTTGAGAAAAAAGACAAAACTCTGCTTTTCAAACGCATTTTTTTAGTTTTCGAGTTTTCGTGTGGCTATTTTTACTCATTTTACCAACACACTAGGACACAGACAAGATTTTAACCAAATACTGATGTGACTTTGAGAGATTCTCTTTAAATAAATAAGTCTTCAGCTATAGTCCTTTTCATCGTTATCGTTATCGTTATTGTCATCATTATCATCATCGTAATCGTTGATATCATCGTTTCATCATTGTCATCATCATCGTTATTGTCATCGTTATCGTCTCGTCATCGTTATCATCATCGTTACCATCATTGTAAGGGTCATCGTTATCGTCATCAATATCATCATCGTTATCGTTATCGTAATTGTTATCGTCATCGTTATCGTCACCGATATCATCATCGTTATCGTTATCGTAATTGTTATCATCATCATCATCTTAATTGTCATCGTTATCGTCATTGTTATCAGCATCGTTACTGTCATCGTCAATGTCATTGGTATCATCATCGTTGTCGTTATCGTCGTTTAACGTATTACAATCGTTATCGTTATTGTCATTGTCAACGTCATTGCTATCGTTATCGTTGTTGCTGCAGCTATTGTCATCGTTAGCGTCGTTATTCTGGTTATCGTTACCATTGTCGTTACCTTGCCGGATTTGTCCTCTGTCCTTGTTGTTTTTTGTTGTGGTTGAAGCAATCAATCACTTTATAGAAGATCGGTATAGAAAGAACGATATTCAATATGCTAGGAGAAGATATATATAACACATGTACTCACAGAGTGCTAAGCAACCGTTAATTAGTTTAAAACTTGTAAAGTATATGAAATAAAAAAGCTTACAAATTAAATAATGTCAAGCTATACCTATGTCCGCGAGTACATTGATCATAGTTAGGCTGCTTTCAACAAGTTCTGCTTTTATAATTAGTTCAACATGACTAAGAATAAAGTCTCATAGAGCTTGTTTCCAATGTACTTTCAGGATGGGGGTCAGTAGTTGTTGACCATACAGGGCCCAGTGAGCTGCAAGTAGCAACTCTACCAATTGCTGACCAGGCCGCGTGCCAGCGGCAAAACAGTAATATTTACCCCGTCATCGAAAGTTCAATGATTTGTGCAGGGGGAAAGAAAAAGGTTTGTCACATAAATACAGTTCTTTAGAAAAATTTAAAGCAACGATTGAGAGCGTTATTGACGCAGATGCTTGAAAACGAAGATGATTATAGTGGTGTGGTAAAAATAATCTCGAGGACGCTCCATTTTTAAGTGTTAAGTAACTCCCAAAACACAACAACTCTAGGATAACACAAAAACTGAAAACTTAGCCAAACGTGATTTCTTCGAAATTTTTTTCTTCGTTTCTTTTCTTTCCCGTTTCTTACACTCTGTCTCCCTATAATACATATTTCAAGCAGCTAAAAAGTGTATAGAAGCAAATAAGATTTAAAATCCATCTCCAAAGCTTCCCGCCTAGACAAGCTCTGCTATTTGTGGGATTGCTCTACTTTTTAAAGAGCATATGACATGGTTTCAGTTTTTCGGTTTTCGAAAAGATCGTTTTCAAAAACACATTTCTGCAAAGTTTAAAATGAATTGGATGAAAACTCGAAGAGTTACAGCGTTCAGAAGTTACGAGT